>OY748300.1:7289540-7519594 GCA_963556515.1 Nudaria mundana | reverse complement strand
CTCCCACACAGTGGATAGCATGTTCGCGAGAACCGAACGTATATAACGTTCGTTTCTCTGCCGAATGATAGTAGCCTGGAACACCCTGCCTGTGCACGTGTTTCCTCCCACATATAATCTTGGGTTCTTTAAGCGGAGCGTGAAGAGGCACATCAGTAGGTTGTCAAGTTGAGGGCCACTCTCTATAGTATTGTGTGCTGTGAGACTGGCCCACAATCGCTAGACGTCGCGTCGTCACGACTTACCACCAGGCGGGCGGCGTCAATTTGGCGAAGCTAATATAAAAAAAATATAAAAAGTTAATTTAGCCTTATTTTCATTCTGTATTTCGTATCTGGTAATCGGCTCCACTTCCAGATTAGCGAGTATGAGAGCCTTCAAGGTACTTATGAGTCCTACCTGAGGCACAAATTTTAGGCTTTAGAACATAAGTTGTCTGGCATACCTGGGCTGGAGTAAGAACTCTATTAAGGTATATTCTAACTTCTGTTGTGGAAACTGCTAATTCCAAAAGTAAACAATTTCAGTAGTAAGCAAGTATGTATGTTTACATATAAAGTGTAATTAAATATAATTATCTATATTGACAACAAATATAAATTATTATAATTATTTAAAAATTCTATTTTTAAATTTACTAACTTTTTAAAATTAAATTGTCCAACATGTTTTGAATAGATTCAAATTGTAAGTACATCGAGTGAAGATCTGGATGAGTGAACTCAATTTCAGTTTCACTATTTTGTCTAGATAGTAACAAGTAAGCTTTTGGTACCTTACACTTTTTACGATAGTCTGAACTTAATTCTGCATTCAATTTCCATGAAAAATTCAAAGAATCAGGCAAATCATTTGGTATTGCTCCTATATCATTAAGAGTTGTTCTTGTTTCAGTAGACCATACCTTGACAATTGATTCAGCTTTTTCATCATCCAATCCTATTACTTTAAGGTCATTTTTAAGATTCATTGGCATAAAGATATATTTTAAAATTCTCATCAATAAGTATTGTAGTGTTTTTATGCTTAACATAAGATGCTCTTGATCTATATTAAATATTTTCTCTAGTTTTTGCCTTTCTTCTTGAGTAAATATTTCAGAGTCTTGAACCTTCAATTTGGCAACAATACGGCGCAAAAGCTGTTCGAATCTTGTTTCATCTAGTTTGTTGATAGCTGTTAAGCCTTTATTCAAACTGCAAATAATCAATATCAATTTATACCTACTGATTATGGGACAACGCACTACAGTTTAGATTAAAAATATAATTTGGTTATGTGACCTACCTTGGACTTAATTTAACCCAATGACAATCCATTGTTAGTAATTAAGTAATATATAATTCAATAAGTTTGAAGCTTCCAATGTATTTTTTGCTGGACTCCTGCTCCTGTTATCCGTAATACCGTATTTAAAAGTACTCTGCTCTGCCGTCCGTTTGTATTTGTACATGGGTATGTGTGCGGTGTTGTGGTTTTCATTTGTGCATTGCATTGCATGCATGACTCCTTAATGTGTCATTGTCATGTATGTCACACTGAAGTTGGCATATGGACGACAAGTCGACAACTCGTCAAATCAACGTCACAGGTACGTCTCATACCACATACGTCACCTCACGTCATTGTCTTACGTAGTATTGTATTCTCTTTTGGTTAGGTTATGAATTATGAATGATGTGGATGTGGAATTAATATAAATAAGTATTAGGAATTAATCATGGCTCAGAAAGTAGAGAGAGTACCTGAAAATATTGATTTTCCGAAGGAGGAGGAAAATATTCTAAAGTTTTGGAAGCAGATCGACGCTTTTCAAAGTTGTTTGAAACAGTCGAAAAATAAACCTAGGTTAGTTTGAGATTCTTATTTTAGTATTTACGTGCAGCAGTATAGTTCTAATTTGAAAGCAGATGTCTATTTTTGATTTGTAATGAATGACTTCTACGTTTTAATTTTAGTAATGGTGCAATACAGAATGCAAAAATCTGAATGTGGTTAGCCATATAATGCGTAACCAGATGCTACCTACATGCTGTACTTTACACTAATTATTGCGACATATTTCATAAAATATCTAATAATAACGTGCTACTCCGACGCCTGATGCGTTGCACCCTCCTGATGCGGTATTGCCTTCTGATGCATTGCACCTATCAGGAGGCAGCACTCAAGCTCACGACGGGTGTTGCTCAAGTCGTGGGTTGGATACGGCGGCTGAGACTGGAGGTGGCCCTGCACAAGTCTGAGGTTCTTTGTTTTCACGAACCTCAGAACAGTCCACCTGAAGGTTCCAGCATAACTGTAGGAGGCGTTAGCATCGGCATCAAGCCTTTGATGAAATACCAAGGGATCGTATTTGATAGCCGAGGGAACTTTGGACCACATTTCCTAAGTTTGGTCCCCAAAGTGACCATGTCGGTGGAACTTCGGACCACATTTCCGAAGCTTGGTCCCCAGTTACCATGCTTCAAGCCATGGTTCAACGCGAGTATCTACCATAAACCTCCATGATCGGGGCCTGAGGACGGCAGGATAGCCACCCGTCGCACAGCACGCAACCAGATTCACTCACCAACGCGGGATAAAACCTAACCACAACAACATTGGCTTTTCATTCTTGACAAAAAAAAGGCACGCGAAATTAAAAAAAAAGCCATGCCAGTGGGCATTTCGACTCTTTCCTATTTATGGGCTAGTTTTATGTCCACTGAATGGCAGGTACACCACTTACACCTTAGCTTATGGTAGACCCCAAACCCTGCCCGGGTGCTACTGGAAATACCTCCTGGACCAGAGACCCCGGCAATGGACGTGGGAGTGGATACAGTATTGTAGAAATTAAAAAAAACCCTAAACCCAATATTCAAATTTATATAAAATTATTACATTTTTTCATGCACTGTATGGGAGTAGATAACGTAAACACTGACAACTGAAGACTTATGAACTGATTTTTGTATTTTTTCAGGTATTCCTTCTATGATGGACCTCCTTTTGCCACAGGTCTACCACATTATGGCCATATCTTGGCAGGAACCATCAAGGATGTGGTCACAAGATATGCACATCAACAGGTATTACTCATATAATTGGGTCCGCCCACGTCAGCATAAGCTGAGAGGAGACCTAATTCCACACAGATGTGGCGCGTACTAGCATACAACCAACGGTTTTTTACTTTTACTTTCTATGTTTATATGTTTAGTTATGTAAGATGCTTATAATCGCCATATCTATTTGCGAATTAAACATATTTTCTTTCTTTCTTTCTTCTTTACAACATGTTATTTCATTATGATATTATTATGTTGTACAATATTTTTATCTTAATCCTTTAAAGCATTGCTAGTAGTTTTATTGGTCCCATGTTATAGGGATCAATCATATTACTGTTGGCACACACCATGTCCAATCAGTCATATTAAATCAATAATGATTATGTAATCTATATATATAGTACGCCAGTGAAGCCGCTTCTCCTCCTAAACTAAGAGTCGCACAGTCAAGTGTGGCACACCGTTGGAAAGGTCGTGGTCTCAAGTGGTGCGATAAGATTAGAAATATGACAAAAAGTAAAAAAAAAAAAAAAAATTACTTGCGCAGTTTGCGCTAAGGGTTGCTAGTCTAACTTATATTCCAAAAGCAAAGATGTTATAATTTATGTTATGTAAAGTATATTGTATTCTTTTTAGGGTTTTCATGTAGAGAGGCGATTTGGTTGGGATTGTCATGGGTTGCCTGTTGAATTTGAGATTGATAAGGCTTTAGGTATCAAAGGCCCCGAGGATGTTGAAAAAATGGGCATTGCCAATTATAATGCAGAATGTCGTAAGATTGTTATGAAGTACGCTGATGAATGGGAAATGATCATCAATCGAATGGGACGATGGATCGGTAAGATTGGATTTATTTTTTACTTACTAGTTCAGTTGATTGATTCTGTGTATTCTACTAATAATATATATCGCCCTAAGAAATGCTATGTTTAGCTTTTTCGTGTCTTCGGCTCGTTTATCGCTACGCGTGTACGGCTTGCAGGTGAGGTTGAATTGAGACCCTTAAATCTTGGTGGGACCACTTTACACCCCAAATTTCAGCAGACTAGATAAATCAAAAATATTAATTATTATTTTTCTCTTTCTAGATTTCAAGAATGATTACAAAACTCTCTATCCATGGTTCATGGAATCAATTTGGTGGGTATTCAAAGAACTGTACAATAAAGGTCTAGTATATCAAGGAGTCAAAGTGATGCCTTTTTCTACTGCATGCTCCACACCTCTCTCCAATTTTGAATCTGGACAGAACTACAAGGATGTTGTAGACCCCACAGTTGTCATCTCATTCCCAACGAAACATGGTTACTCGTTGCTCGCGTGGACTACAACTCCATGGACATTGCCTAGTAATTTAACTCTGTGTGTCAATCCAAAATTAATTTACGTAAAAGTAAAAGAGAAGGCGACTGGAAACTGTTACGTTCTCCAAGAGTCAAGATTTCCTGTCATTTTTAAAAATTTTGAAGATTTTGATATCCTAGAGAAATTCACTGGCGATAAACTAAAAGGAGTTAAATACACTCCCATCTTTGACTATTTTGTAGATCAGTGTGCTAACGCTTTCCAAGTTCTTGTTGATAATTACGTCACGGATGATTCTGGAACAGGTATTGTACACCAGGCGCCATACTTCGGTGAGGATGATTTTAGGGTTTGTCTTGCGGCCGGTATTATAACTAGAGACCAAGAAATCATTTGTCCAGTAGACCCTAGTGGTAGGTTTATGTTACCAGTGAAAGATTTCGTCGGGCAACATGTTAAGGATGCTGACAAAAACATAATCGCTAATCTGAAAGCTCGCAATCGACTTATTCAGCTTGGGCAGATAAAGCACAGTTACCCGTTTTGTTGGCGATCAGAGACGCCCCTTATCTATAAAGCGGTGCCGTCGTGGTTTGTGCGAGTCGAACAAATTAGTCAAGGATTATTAGAATCGTGCGAAGAGACTTATTGGGTTCCAGAATATGTGAAAGAGAAAAGGTTTAAGAATTGGTTAAAAGATGCACGTGACTGGGCTATAAGTCGCAATAGGTACTGGGGTACGCCAATCCCTCTGTGGATCTCTCAAGATCGACTAGAGGTCGTCTGTATCGGAAGTATTGAGGAATTGGAAGCTTTGACAGGTCTAGAAATTAAAGATTTACATAGGGAGAGCATTGACCATCTGGAAATTCCATCGTCGCGACCAGGACATCCACCATTAAAAAGAGTATCTGAAGTTTTTGATTGTTGGTTTGAATCTGGATCTATGCCCTATGCACAAAATCATTACCCCTTCGAAAATAAGAAAGAATTTGAAGACATATTTCCGGCGAACTTTATTGCCGAAGGAATCGATCAAACTAGAGGATGGTTTTACACACTAATCGTGCTTTCAACAGCTTTATATAAAAAACCTCCTTTTAAAAACTTAATTGCAAATGGTCTCGTGCTAGCTAGCGATGGTCAGAAAATGTCGAAACGAAAGAAGAACTATCCTGATCCATTAGAAGTAGTCAAGAAGTATGGTGCTGACGCTTTGAGACTCTATCTTGTAAATTCTCCCGTAGTAAAAGCAGAAAACCTTCGCTTTAAAGAGGAGGGTGTTAGGGATATCATTAAGGATGTGTTCCTACCGTGGTTTAACGCATTCAGATTCTTGATGCAAACTATAGAACGCGTAGTCCAGGAAGATAAGATTGATTATAAGTTTAATGAACAGGTGGTAAGAGAAAACGTTATGGACAAATGGATCACCTCGTTTACACAGTCTCTAATCAGTTTTGTTAAAAAAGAAATGGCAGCATATAGGCTGTACACAGTGGTGCCTAAATTAACGAAATTTATTGATCACTTAACCAATTGGTATGTTAGAATGAATAGAAAGAGACTAAAGGGCGAAAACAGCGTCAAAGATTGCCAGGTTGCCTTGGACACGCTATTTGGAGTCTTATTCGATATGATTCGAGTGATGTCACCATTCACGCCGTTCCTCACCGAATTAATGTATAAGACATTACGACGGCTATTTCCGGGATCAACATTAGAAAGTGTACATTTCAACATGATACCAGATCCTAAACTGGAATTAGTAGACACTAATATAGAACGAGCCGTTCAGAGGATGCAGACTGTTATTGAGTTGGGACGAGTACTCAGAGACAGAAAAACCATACCCATAAAATATCCTTTACCAGAAATGATAGTCATACACCAAGACTCAATCTATTTGGATGATGTAAAAGCATTGGAAGTATATGTATTAGAAGAGATGAACATTAAGAAATTACACTTGACTAGCGACAAAGAGAAGTATGGTATAAAATTAAGAGCCGAGCCAGACCATAAACTTCTTGGGGCACGACTTAAAGGTGATTTTAAAGCTGTTACGCAAGGTTTAAAAAGTTTAACCAATGCTCAATGTGAAAAACTTATTTCTGATGGATTCATTGAACTAGTTGGGCAGCGTATCGACGTTTCCGAAATCAGGATCATATTCCAAGCTGAAGGCAACGATAAATATGAAGCGCATAGCGATAATGATGTACTGATTCTGCTTAATGTCACACCTGATCAAGAAATGCTCGATGAAGGGTTCTCTAGAGAAATCATTAACAGAGTTCAGAAGCTACGAAAGAAGGCGCATTTAGTTCCAACTGACGAAGTAAATGTATACTTTTCTGTGAATAAAACGAGTGATATACTACGTATTATAACTTCTCACCGTGAGTTTATTGAATCCACTGTTAAAGCGCCACTGAAGCCAATAGAAGAAATTACACCGTCCTTGCCAGTGATTATTGAAGAAACACAAGAACTGAAAGGGTCTTCTTTAAAACTTGTTATCACGTGGAGGAAAGATTTGGAGTTGCCTGCAAATCCATGGGCCAATTTAGTACTTCAAGGTATTAAGCCTCGCTTAGGGGTATCGAGTAGTCTGGGCAATGTGATACTGAGAAATAAATCTCTTAAATTTATTAGTTTGGATCAACTGTATCAGGAGGTAAGGGTTCTTTTTGGGCTGTATGGTGTCAAGTTTTGTTTATGGTGCGACGGAAAAGAAGTTGCAGATACTAGCTCATTAAATTCTAAAACCATTATAGTTTCACCAACGCAACCGAAAGATTATGAGAGTCTAAAAACGCCTTACTGCAAATTTATTAATATTGCAAATGGTACGAAATTATTGACGTGGTTCTTGGAAAATCCAGTGGGAAAGACTACATTAAATGAAAATGATGCTTTGTTGTTTATTACAAGTTATTTAGGCATTCAAGAGAAAGATGTGGACAAGAAACTTTTTAAATAAATATTTTGCGTCTTTCTCTGCAACATATATTAACGTAAGTCGGCATTGCTTAAGAGTCTAGGATTTTAGGCTTTAGGTGACGCCGAACCATTATAAACAAAAAGATGGGTTCTTAAAAACTGGAAACTATATAGAGTTTATGAGTTGTGAAAGGAACCGTATCTATCCAATGGGAGCAGTTCCAAGTACGCGGACGGAACACAATTCATTAGTGGATTCGGTAATCCGCCAATGAAAGTTCGAAAGTCTTGTCAATGACGTCCGAAAGGTGTGAACACAGCTAAAGATTTACCCTTCACTGTGCCCGCCCGAATAAAAATCAAAGGTTCGGCTATAAACCGACCCTTTCTTTGCTTTTAATTATATATCGAGAACTAAATGTTATTTATGTATTTACCACTACCGCTTTAGCTGCAATCACTGAACTATTAGTATAGCGCGGCACTTGGTAGCATTCGAACTATACTTAGTAAAAATGTGTTGTCTTGAATGATATTTATTAGTCTAACAAACATTTGTCTGTTTTCATTATGAAGATATAATTCGTGCGTTGTCTAGGCAAGTAGTAAAATATTCATAATTCTCTATAAGCTGCTCCTAGATAATAGTTATTTATTTCATAAATTTTAAGAGTTCCTGTGCGATTTGGTTTGCCTGAAATAAAATAAATTAATTAAGAATTAAACTTTATTTTAATTGAATGTTCCTTTCATATATAAAACAAACATCGAACATTGTTCATTTAACTATAATGTTAAGGTGCTGTGTGCATGTCATATTTAAGTGTTAAGAAAAATGCATGGTGAGTCTTTAGTTGGTAGTGTATAATGTGAAATCAATAGTTACGTACAGACAGCATCAAGAAATTGGTCAACCTACAGAAATGTTCAATGCTGATCGTTTATTGAAGCCTTGGTAGTATCTAAGACTGTGCATACCTTATGTGTGGCCAAGTAATTGAAGCTGATTGTACGTATTGGCTATTGACAGTACAACTTTACATAAAAATATGGTAGGTACCCGAAAATTTGTACGCCAGATATCATAATTTCCAAAATCTTTCAGGAACATGTTCAACTTCTAAACGATAGAATGTTCTTAAAATTAACCATATAGCAAGGAAGGAGAAGAAACGGTTTGTACTGTATAATTTAAATAAGAAACCGGCCAAGTGCGAGTCGGACTCGCGCATAAAGGGTTCCGTACCATAACATCCAAAAAATCACGGTTGTATGGGATCCCCTTAAATAATTGGTAGTCTGTTTTAGTATTTGTTGTTATAGCGGCAACAGAAAATCTGTGAAAATTTTAACTTACTATCATGGTTCATGAGTAAAGCCCAAGACAGATGGACGGACAGCTAAGTCTCGGTAATAGGGTTTCCGATTTACCCTTATGATACGGAACCCTAAAAAATAGGGCTGTTGTTTTTATTTAATTTCTCGATTAGGCCGATATGTGTTGACAATAACTCCGTGTTCTAAGTATAAAGAAGGATTTTTATAAAACTTTATCTAATGATTAGGTATTTTTTTTAACAATTTGAGTAACCTTGGTGCAATCGATCGATTGATTTGGGGTGATTGTATAACAATAGTTTATCAGAGTAGATAAATTAGGCCCAATAATAGTTTTTGTAAAGATTGAACCAAATACAAATATTTTGTTATTGATTTTAAATTGTCAAATACAGTGTATCCAAAAATACAGCAATATGACGTAAAGGACGCAAAAGAATTGCGTAATTTACCACTTTTTTACCGTGAATTGGTAGGTAAGTAGTATGGAAAAATCTACCGCCCGCCGACGACGACCTACTTTTGTTGACGAATAAATAACGTTTTTAAGTTTTCCTGCTGCAAAACATAAAAGCCACCTATTAAAAAAGCTAATAACGTACACTGAATAAAACGTCAACGTCACTAAGTTTACCAAGATCTTTTGCTGTGGTGTGTGCACATAAAACCTAATACTATAAGTATGTAGGTACTACTATTTCCTATTCTGTGCTATAAGTAGGTACCTATGCCAATGGTCTGCCAGTGTCGTTAACTACCCACGCACCAATGTGTACAGCAGCCATACTTTTTGTAGTTTTCCATAGAACGGGAATTATACTTATGTGATGTATGGATATATCCCCATGTGCACATGAGAAATAAGCGATAAGTCGTCGTAAATTCACAGGTGTTTGTGTGTACCGAGTACTTAGGGTACTTTAATAAAGATAGTCAATACTTCCAGCTTTACGAAACAACTGGTACGCGCGGTAACGCTAGGCGTTGTCAAACCTATTGTTTTGCAGCGCTTAGCATTCGCGCACCTCATTGTGGCGTTTGTGAATACGGGTGTCAGTCCGCCGTTATAAAAGTGCTATTGGATGCTGAGCGCGATAAATTGTCGAATATTCAATTAACGGAGAAGGTTCTAACTGGTTTCCCTTTTATTAAGGGTCTCTGATTTATATGATACTCTTGCTCTTTCGTCAATAACTCTTTACTTTACTCTTTTTACTCAGCAGATTCATTTGCATTTGCAAGTCTAATTATGTACTATGGTGTCATTTTTCGTGTGATAAAATTCAGTGCGTTTTTTGTAACACCTAAATTTGGTAACGATTTTGGATTTTAGCAGCATTTATACAATTATGTTCGATAGAAGTAACTTTGGTGTCCACATCATTAAACCTAAATAATACAAATATAGTTAACCCAAGAAAAACAAAGAAACAAAAAATGTCTTTAACTCACTCAGAACAGGGTTTCATTTCAAAGAAAATTGTTGAAAGTCAACAGTTTTATTGTAACACTAACATTCAATATAATGATTTCTATATTGTGATTAATTAATTACTAAACAGTTAATATCGTACATAAAATTGTGGCTATTATCATTTTGCTAGGTGTTAATTATTATTATACATAAATAAATACGATCAAAATAGCTTTTGTTAATTTATTGAAAAAAACATGCTATAATAATGATTTTTATTTGTTTGATCTCTATAATGTATCACAAGAGCACAGTTTTAAATATACAAATCATACATAAACGCCATAAAAGAATATTTTAAAAGTAATTTGGTTATTTTCCTCCACCACAAGCGTTATAATACTGTTAAAAAGCATAAGGAAAGTGTACGAATTAGAATAATGATAAATATTATTGCTTCATTTCAAATGCTTTCATGGAACAAATTTTCGTTACCGTCCTAAACAGGAACGTAATATTGCTTTATGAATAACATTGAACAATAATAATTTATAATCTCGAATACATCACATACAATACATAGATAATTATAATACTTATTGCTAGTAATATAAGGTGCTACATTAGGGGATTAAGACATCAATATACTCATTCTTCGTATACGACGTTTACCACACATTATATCATCTGAACAGGATCTGGCCTATACAATTTGTATGCTTACAAACACACTTGTAATTTCCAACGATGTGTTACGCGTCACCGCGCTAGATTCGCGTGTTCCCATACTATCCCACGCGTACGACGCTATCACACAAGTGTCTGATGTGAATAGCGTACAGGTTGTCAAATTAAGTTGGGAATTCAAATAGAGGTGCCACTTGACATAGAAAAACGTTAAAAACAAGATTTCGGAATAAAAACTACAGACAATTAAATTTGTTCTATTTTTTGCCACACGCCAACTTATACTTGGCAAGCTGTATACGTCAGACGTCGTATATGAAGGACCAGTGTGTCTACCTTAAGTATATGTAATTTGACAGCCCGATGTCGTAGAAATGATCTTGTCTCAAACTACCCGCTCGTTCAAATAATTATTATTATACATTTAAGGTGCGACTTCAGAAATTGATAAGTATTTTATCGGCGTAACAGTTAATCATGAAATATGTAAAATAAGAGAGATGACAATATAAAGCTATACTTTATACAACAAATTCCATAGAAAAAAGACGACAATAGAACGAAGTTTAACGAAGAATTATGCTTTGTATACTGTAAAATAAGTGCTAAAATCGCATAGAAGTATCAAAGGATATAATCCTTTAAACAGCGATTCACATGCAAGTAACAGTTGGTTTTAAACATACTTGAATACAAACCCGGTCAAATTCCCAAGGCAATAATACATACTAATGCAGTTAATATATAATATCTATTATGCGTCAACAAGTTATACACACACGTATCACAAGCTAAAATTGTTTTAAAGAGCTAAAATTATCTAGTGAAGGCTTCGACGTCATCAGTAGTCGGATTCATAAGTTACCAAGTTAGTTATTGCACTTTACACGTACTTAATACACAATACAATAATGTTACACTAAGAGTCAACACATCGTATTAAAAATATGCTCGAGCATATATATTATATATGTAGTAAAATAAGTTATCAAAATCCAGTGTCTTAGCCGTAGTCGGACAAAAATAAGGTTGACAGTCCCATTAACATGGCGGATTTAGAAAAGTATTGAATTATTCGACGATATGATTAAATAACGCTATAATAATTAAATAACGCTCTAGCACAAATGAATACGATATGTTGTAAACCTATGTTCTAGCTCGACTTAGGCCAGCCACTGCCGCAAGCCCGTGAGACCGCCAGCGAGTGTAAAACAAATAAATTATATATTTATCTAGGACAAGTTTTTATTATATTTAAAATTATATCGAATATTTCACACTAGAAATAACTAAAGATTCATTAACAGTTTAAATACATTATAAGATACAACATCGCCTACTCAGTGACTAGTCTATCGGCGTATAATTAACATTTGAATAGCAACAACGATAAATAGGTACATCACAAGGGGTGTAAGGCTAGACGCGGCGCGACGCAGCTCACCCATACACACTCTTCACTGCGTCTCGCCTACCTATAATATCAGTTGTGTTTTAATTTTCGGTGGAGGTTAAGCTGGTACGGTCAGCACCAAATTAAAATGAGCTTTCAAAGTTGTCAAAATGTTGTAAATAAAATAGTTGTGCCTAAAGTCGTCAAAACATTTTAGTATTGTTTATATACCTAAATATTGTGTAAGCTGACACAGTGATCGTAGTTAATATCTCAATCGTTCAATCGTCGCTCAATTGTTGTTGCTTCTTCACATCATTTTGACCACTTTGAAAGTTCAGTCGGACCTCCTTCAAGGTAATACACGTGTCTTCGAGACAATGCAGACAAGAAGACATCAAGCGGTTTGGTCGGTATAAGTCCGACATGCCTCATGCCCACATCTTACTTCTGTAGCTCACAGCGGGGTATAGGATAGACAGCAAAACGCTGTGCGATTAGACTCAAGTCCGACACTTTAAAGCAAAGTAAACCAAAGAGGTTTTTAGCAATTGATTATGAGTAAAAATGGATCTTCCAAGTTTCGCATGTAATTTTCGAGAATTAAACGCCGTATTTCCCAGCAAAACTAGATTAGGAAACTTAATTTAATCAGTCATTAGCACTTGTTCAAACAGGTGTGGTCACAAGCTAGCCAAATTTTATAACGAAAACATTCCTGTGAGCCAAGATGTACTGAAATAATTAGAAAATACTAGTTAATAAAAACGTATTCTTACCGTAAATACTAATATTAGTCGAGGATTAGTACTGTGGTGGTTGGTGAAGCGGTAACGAGTCCCGTTCGGGCAACTTGCGCACTTTCATAGTACCGTCCGCACCGCAAGAGAACAATCGGCCGGCGTTATCTGCAAATAATCAAGTAAAACATTCACAACTAAAGCTAGACAAATTGCGATAAAAGACAGTACTCAATAATTTTTGTAAATTAAAATAGTAGTAGAACGTTCGCAACGACATATAATTTCGGTTCTGTCATTAAGTTAGTGGAAAATATTCAAAATGCGATGAATTTGAGGATGTTTTAAAACCTTGAGTGTAACCTTTTATGCAGACTGTACTAGTAACTGTAGCTGTGTTCAAATATTTTACCTCTTTATATTCTTAGTAGGTATAGAATAAATCTAACCGTTCTGCAGTTTGAACCAAAATTCTTACCAATATGTATTTGCGTGACTCCCTGACCGATGTGCTTGAAGAACGAACTCCTAGCGTGTTCTCCGGCGAACGTGTATAGCAGTTGATGGGTAGTCAACGAAAATACCTGCAAAGTTATATTTTTATATATAGATAAGTCTGACAATTATTTGGCGTGACGAGGACGTTTTTTACCGTTATTCGATTTTGATTATCCTGTGACTATGTGGCTCTAAGTAGAGGTTCGATTAGTGGGTACATACATACAGACAGACAGACACATGATTACTTGTTATATTATGCTTAGTTTACCCACTTGTCGAGGCTTGGCCAACATCGATATGCACGAAAACCTTCACAAACGCTTGGATTACATTCACACGCTAGTGAGTACGTCAGTCTGTTTCGGAATGAAAGCTGTGCAGAAGTGTGGAACATAATGAATATTATAGCAAACTACCTGTGAAATCTGAAATTAGTACGGTAGGTATGTTGGAAAAATGTGTTGTTGTGGGATTCTATAAAATCCTTTTGAAATAGGTAGCGCAGCACAACGTAAACACATCTGTTCGGCGAGAGCTCGTGAGCGCGAAACTAAATTCGCGCCAACATGTGAACACGTTCCAAGCGCTGCCGCAAGCTTCCGTTAGCTAGCTAAAGTTCCGCGAATGATACTTCCATCAATTGAATCCAAATGAAGTGGCCGTCTAAGCAGTGTTGCTAACAGCTCCTATTGCGCACGACACCTCTAATGTAGCAGTGACGATACCTTGATGTCACCATCGGCGGCTCCTATCGCGTAGTAGTCCTCCCTGGGCGACAGCGCGACGCACTTGATGGGCGCGTGGTGCGCGTGCAGGCGGTGGCGCACGGCGCGCGAGCGCAGGTCCCACACCAGCACGTCGCCGCGCCGCCCGCACGAGACCAGCGCGCCCGACACGCCCGCCCACGACACGCACGCCGCGCCGCCCTCGTGGCATGTCCACGCTACAACATACACGCCAATATTAACACACGTCTGCGCGTGTCGCGCTAACACGCGTATTTTTTTCTGTTCCCGTCGCCCGTATCGGGTTTGCACATCTATTCCTTATTACTAAAAGTATAAAGATGAAGCGTTCGTTTGGCTAAACAAGCTAATCTCAGGAACTACAGGTTGAATTTTATGTTTTGAATAGTCCTTTTATCGGAGAACGCCGGCTGGCTGGAATCATCGCGCTACGACCAATAGGAGCGAAGCAGAAATTAAATGAACGGAGTAGGAGTACGGATCATCAGAGCCTGTGTACATGCGGTTTAAACTAACTTCCTACCGAATATTATCAAAATGGGTTCAGCCGTTTAAATTTAACAACGGTGAAACATTGTTATAATTCTGTTCAGGTATTATGAAGGACTGGTCTTAGTACAATATTGCCAATAAAAATAAGAGTAATTATCAACATAATACTCACAAACCACTAAAGCTTTCTTGATCGGCATCAACGTATCCCATATTGCGACGTTTTTACTCTCTGAACTGTGGCCCGCTGTAAAATCAAAATGTCAGATTTACTTGTAGTTATTATTATTACTTTATAATATGTATTGACTAAGGAGTATTTTTTACCTGTGGCAACTAAACTGCAAGAACCGAGGAATACAAAATCACTGATTCCTTTACTATGACACTGATGAGTCTGCAAAAAAAACAAAATTGTATTAGAGCCGAAGCCAAATATCCTGAAATAAAATTAGGGGAAGTAATAGTCCGGGGGCGTACCCGAAATGTCAGTAGTTCGAAAAAAAAGTGTAAGTAATGAGATTTTAAAACATAATACAAACTCACAAAGAACGGTCTAGGCGAAGCTTGCGAATGTCCCGGCTGGTTCGGCGCCGGATGTAACTGCCACATAGCCAAGTTGCCATCGGCGTCTGACGCAGCGAACTTATTGCCGTAGTCGGAGAACCTGACGCGCGTCACCTTAGCGAACGCGCCGGGCGCACGCGGCGACCACACGCACGACGAGTGACCCCACTCCCACAGCTGGACGGATCCGTCAGCACCACCAGTCAGATCTAACAAAACAATTATTTCTAAATAATACTACATCTAACAACTTTAGCGTTCGCAAAAACTTGACACAGACAAAAAGGCCCAACAGCGTATCAATTCTGTCTGATCTTGGCCTAATATAATATTATTATTATTATATATAAATTCTTCTGTGCGTGTGTTTGTGAAATTTTGTGTGTATACTGCAATGGGTTCCTGGATGGTTTGAAAAGACAATTGGAGGATTGAGTAAAATTACTTATAAGATGATGTTATCGCCAATTTTATTGCCCTTTATTATGCCGTTATTAGTTCGGAGAAAGGAATATCTACAAGTAATATAATGATGACAGTAGTGAGGTATTATACTTACATAACGGTTGTGAAGGATGAGCAGCCATCCTTTTGATATTGTCAATCTTGTGTTTCAGCACCTACATTCAAGGTTTTCATTTTAGTCAAATATTTAAAAAGCGTAAATTTAACTACACCATAATACGAGTATAATAAAAAGACATATTAGCAACAAGTCAGTACGTTACAACAATTAACAGATCATGCTTGACACAGATAAATAAATGTGCAAAAATACAATACATACATAGCAAAAATATCTAGAAACTGAAACGAAAGTGTTGAAAACTCCGGCGAGAACAATGTACGTGTACGAATAGACATTCTACTACGAAAAAAATAATTATGTGACCTATTTGAAATCCATCAATCAGGAACCACTGAGAAATGAAAAAAAAACGAATGATGGTAAAATAAAAAAAATCTTGTGAACGGTTTAGCGAAACGGAACTATTATTAGCACGAAGATTTAAAAAAATATAGTGACCATAGAGAACCAAAAATTAAAATTCGAATAACTAAATCACACATCAAGTTTAAAAAAAAAAGTGAAGAGTGCCAGGTCATCTAACGATGTGACGTCATCATTGAAAGTGGGAAGGGTGATCTAAGGGTCACTGACCGGTTTCATGAGAAGCTTCGAACGGTGCAGCACCAGTCGACAGTATTTCGGGTCGTGGCAACCCGGGAACTGTAGACCCTTCACCTGTGATCAACACTCTATTGAACCGAGTCACACACTAATGTATAAAGGAATCGTTGTATCATTTAATTCGAAACTTTATCTAGTACCAAATTCGTCAAATATAGTTTTTTTTTTACTTTAGTGTTAAGACTTGTTCAAGATTTAAAATAAAACGGCGTATATATAGAGGAAAATAGACATACAAAACCCATAGCATAGACTTATTATCTCTGAGTCTCTAATTATAGATGTAGAGACGTTTCAGTCTGATACGAGATTGTGAAGGAAAGCGAGAACCAAGCCCAATACGACACAGTAAATAGTATAAAGACATTTCTGGTACGAACACGAATCACGTAAGTTTTCAGCAAGAACAAAACGGAATAAATAAATGTATTTTCATGAAATATATCTATATTTTATTCTGATAGTTATGAGATTACCTCATTAAATTATAATCACTTCAGAAACTATTAAACAAATATGTCATTGGTTAAATAAATATTTTAATTTTACTATTCGTTACTTGTAAGATCACAAAAAAAATTAACTCATTATCATCTTTTTATTAATGAAATGACGACATTCAAGAACGGCTCAGGCAAAAGAATCTATGTCACGGTTAGAAAATGAAAACTTTTCTGAAAAAAAAACAGTATTTTTTTTAAATTCAATTATGTCCAATGTATTCTAGAAAGATGGTGGTGACATTGTTATATACATTTATTTATTCAGCCAAAGTTTGCGCTGTAATGATTACAGAACGTACATTCCCAATATAAGCTTCAAATCCTGTAGGAACCGAAGGCCGCCGCTCCAGCTGTGGACGGTTTTGTCGCCTTGTTAGTTTCATCTCATTAAAGTTATAGATAGTTAAAGTTATAGATAGTTAGTTTGTGAATTTTATCCTCGTGGTCTAACTACAGAGCTTCGATATCACCCATGGGTTGTGGAGGTCAGATGGCAGTCGCTCCACGAAAAATATTGAAGTTCAGTAGTATCGCTATTAAACTGGAAAGCCGACCTCAACTGAGTTCGGAAAATGTTCTTCTTAATTTGCCTTTATGCAGCGGTATATTTAGTAATATTATCTTCAAAACGACAAGAATACAACATAGAAGTTATACCTAAGTGAGCGGATTGGGGGTAAGTTTTGTTTAGCGATAATAGACGTATGGCCATTAATACACAAACAACGTCAAACAGTCTCGAATATAGCAGAGTTTGTGTTATGATGAGAATTAGATAAAAGATACAAATACATACATATTAAATATAGGAATTTACATAATATCTTTGGAGAGCATACATTTACTTGTTCCGACCCGGGGATCGAACCGAGATTGCAGTACCGTAGGCACACTACTAAAGTAGATCCCGATGCTTTGTTAGGAAAAAGTAATCCATAGGGCGATGAAATAATTGTGACCAGAAATTGCTACAATTGTACATTATGTCAATACTTATGTGTCTCGAACTCTAAGAACAATATATTATGTATTAATGATGACTAATAGTTTGGTCTGAACTGTCATGTTCACTATTATTAACATTAAATGAAGAAGCAGGATAATTACCATGTGTAAACAAACTTATTGTTCTTTCCAAAATTTCGGCACTGTTTCAAGCGCCATGATCACGGAAGAACTGTTGTACATCGCGGGCTAGGTTTTAAAGTAAACCGTATAGTTTGCCCTATTTTTCACTCTTTTAACAAAAAGAGGGTAGTGCCGAAATATGATAAAATTCCGTTTCTACATATGATAGTGATTTTTATTAACCTTCATGAGAGGAAACGAATCTTATTCAAAAAGTAATTTCTAAAAGATAACTTACAACGCTAGCCCCTCGTCCAGTCTGGCTCGCCATACCGACCGGCACTTGTGGCGCGTTGGGGTTCAGTGGTGAACTGTTCCCTGTTCCTGGTACTGAACCACTGTTGGGTCTGAATAAAAAAAAGCAATAATATGATGAGTTTATAGTGTTTTTTAATAATAATAAATTATTTTATTGAACTATTAAGAAAGATTGATATAACGTTGCAATTTGTTCTAGAAATAGAATTTACGTAAGCATCTATCTTTTAAATACATTGAAATATCAGCCTGAAACTTCACGCAATAAAATGTATGTAGTTTGATCTACATCATGTTTTGTGTTTATTCATTAAAAAGTATCCACAGACACTATGGTTGTATAAAACAATATCAGTACCCCATACACGACTTACTTGTTATCATGATGCTGTATCAGTAAGAACCCAGTATCAGGTAACGCGGCCGGGTCCGCTGCCAGCGCCAGTAAGTCCAACTCGCATTCATCCTCCGCCCACCAGGACCCTGCCCGCAGTAGTAGCGATACGTCCATCTCCTGGACTTCGCGGGCTGTGGCCACTGCTAGTAGGCAACCGCCTACCTGGATAAGGTAAAGATAAAATACTCTTTATCCTAATCTCATGTCAAAGCGAGGAGAGATGTTGCTTTATTTATAAGTCTGTTTATAAGTTATTAAGTCTGTTTTGTCACACTCGTGTTCTAAATAGCCTAAACGTATGAAATTAGATAAAGTAGTGTATAAAACTGGACATTACTGGGGATTAGAACACTCGTAGGATACTATAAAGAAACTCATCAAGGTCCGTTTCTTTAAAACCTACTCGTATTCTAATACCTCTCTTTATGCAACAGTTTTATAAACTACTATTATTGTACGCAAAAAAAACAAGGTATGTCTTAAAAATAAATTGACAGTTTACATTCGGTGACGTTTGGTATTTACATGATTGCTACTTTAAAATAATCATCATATGACTACATCTAGATCTATGTACAGTCGCTGTGATTCCACCAGTGATTAATGTAACGAGCAAGACATAACGTAAGTAACGTCAAATACCAAATTTCATATTTGGATGACGTCATATTTCAAACCTAGCCTAGCCGGGGTGCGCTAGTGCTCCGCGAACACAGAGCAAACGTCACCAGACTTCTTATATGAAAAACACTATAGTAAATTTGTGTGTCAGTAACCTTGTTGAGACAGAACGCGGCTATAGAGTCCTGCTCCTTGTGTATGATGCGCACGGGGTTGTGCAGCTCCAGGTCGCGCTCCCTGTGGTGCGCGCGCCCCTCGCCGCCCGCCGCGTCCGCGCTCAGCGAGACCGTGCGGCGGCGGGAGAACACCGCGCGGATGAACAACTCCTGTATACAGGTACACACTTTGAAGTAACCTTCACACTAACCGTTCACCAGCAGCCCGTCGCAGGATATAGGCCTGTCATGTTCCGTACGTTAATATGCTCGAAATCCGTTTTCGTATTCCTCCATACATTTCACACAGTTCCCTGACGCTACCGCAAGGGGCGCTGGGGGTACAAGTGTATGGCAAAAAATGTATTTCGAGCAAATTAACGTAAGGAACTGGTACTAGACACACTGAACTTGAACTGCTTCGGTGGCGTAGTCGGTAGTGCATCGGCTTTCGACTCTGGAATGAGGGTTCGATTTCCGGGTCGAATCTAATATTTGTGTGATCTACAAGTTTGTTTAGGAGTTTGGGCATTTTCTATTTAGAATATTATATTATATGTATGAATATCGAATTATGTTTAGAGAAGGAATACTCAACACATAACCCTATACCAACCCGTCTGGCCAGCGTGGTATATTTAGGCTAAATTTCCTCCCTCATTTGGGGAGGCCTATGTCCAGCAGTGACCGTCAAATGGGCTGTGATGATAATAATGATAAGACCTTGAATTCGTACCCAAAGTAAACATTATGAACTAACTGACAAGCCGATATCCCACGGCGGACGAAGGACGAACTGTTATCTATGGGTAGCACGGATTGAATCGCAAGTTATTATTATTATTTAAACCTGACGTTTCGAAACTTTAAATTTAATTTAATTTTAATTTAATATAATTAGCTGGTCATGAAAACTATGTAAAACTACCTAACTAACTAGTTTTAAGATTAGCTTCTATATGTCAGTTTTTAACAAATTAAAACTTAAACAACGCCCTACAAAAAAGAATCAAGATTCGGTGCGGGTAGTTACAGAATATTTATGTCACCGTCCGCACCGCATGCTATCGATGCCGATAAGCTTCAGTCAGTCTATGCTGTCAGTAAAAATGACTTCGGCCTCAGTAATGTTGTGTTAGAGTAATATAGATTTGAATGAAAGGAAATTTAATCGACCAGTAATTACTTTCATTACAAAATAATATCCAATAGACAGTTTAAAAAAATCATAGTACCTGCACTGGTTCTTGTCGAACGAGGAAACTCCATAATCTTCGCGCAGGCGCAGAACTAAATAGTACTGAATTAAACGGCGTATTGTGCTTCTCTATCAAACATCTGCAATTGAATTGAATGAATTAGGCATGGATGATTCGTTGGAAGTATCTGGAATCCGACGTATTTATGATAACTATCTATTTAGACAAATGGTTGACAACTACGGTACTAAATGTTTACCTATACCATGAAACACGCAACGACAGCTCTCGTCGTCATTACTGGGTACGAGTGATAAGGACAGATATAATAATCGCTCGCTACCTCAATGTAACTCAGTAACGGTCCGTTTGTTGACAAAATTTATCTCGTTTCGTTGGCCTTACTTTAGTTAGCTTCATTATCATAGTGTTTTAGCAACATACCTATACTTATTAATAGGTGGCCCACTGGTCTGTTGGTCCGGGAAACAACCGGGGATATAGTCCGGTGGCGATGACCTAGAGTCCAGGGTCTCGGTCAGTTGTTGCTGCCACTGGTCTACGCGTCTTAGGGCTCCGTGGACCATAGGACTTGTTGTTGCTAATTCTGGTAAATAAAAGTAAAATTCATGTTGGTGACCGTTATTTTTTCTTTACTGTTTACCTATGTTTACCTTTCTAACAATTGTATAATTACTTTTTTTTTATGGCGATTACAAAAAAGTGACTTCTTGCCAGATTCTTACTACTTTGCAAATTTAGCAGTAAATGTAAACGTAATTATCATTCCTAATGACGCTCATAAGTGTTACTTTGAGACCTAAATAAATAAAAATATTAAGTTTGAATCAGGTAAATTTAAATTTTGACTCACCAGACATTTCAATACCACACAGTTGTAAGAAGTTTTGTAGTTTTTGTTGTGCGAGTCGTAGAACAGCGATGCGCATCACAAGCCACGAGTACGAATCTGGATCTGAATGTTCATTGTTGACGCCTTTACGACGCTTTTCCGCTCTAAATATAAAAATGTTACGTTCATTAACAGATTAAGTCAAGATAATTGTTTATTGCAACACCACAATCTAACTACTGGATATATTTTGCTGATTGTAGTCAGGCGGGTCTCAGGATGGGTGACCATTTCTTAAGACACTGAGACCCCTCCGTGCCTCGGAGAGCACGTTAAGCCTTCGGTCCCGGTTGTCACACGAACATCTATGGCAGTCGTTAGGGGTAGTTGGAGTCCTAAATCTAAAATCTGACTCGTCTAACTACAGAGCTTCGATATCGCTCACGGGTTGTGGAGGTCAGATGGCAGTCACTCCATGGAAAATATCGAAGTTCAGCCGCATCGCAGTTAGACTGGAAAGCCTGGAAGTTGGGAAAAGGCTCAGTGGCTTACAGTGATTGTAATTAAACGTGTCCATACTTGGTATTGCTGGTGTCGAATATATCATCATCATCGGCCTCACTGCCGCTGTCGTCCACATCTTCAGCACCTGATTCTGCGGAATCGTAATCGTAATTCTCCGGATCTTGTTCCGCAGTTGGCTATACAGATGGAAAATAACTGTGATACATGTTGGGGGTATATTTCGTATTATATTTATATGAGAGATTCACTTTTCCTTTAATAAATAAATATTTTTGGACATTCTCACACAACGTCATCTAGCCCAAGTGAAGCTAATATAAGCTTGTGCTATGGGATCTAGACGACTGATAAATATACTTATATATTTCTAAATAACACCCAGACTCCGAAAAAGATATTTGTGGATCACATATATATTTGATTCGACCGGGAATCGAACTTGGGACCTCAGGGACGGCAGTTGCATATTCATACCACTGCGCCACCGAGACAGTAATATTTCGAAGTAGATTCATGTATAGAACAATAATTGACCGAGTGAGCGAAGCCGAAGCGTGCACATTTAGACTGGACAATTTGGCTTCCGTCCGTCTGTATGTGTGTTCCGAGTTGCGGTCACATTTTTATCCGATCTTCACGAAACGTGGTACAAGTGTTCCTTGATTTATTACAATTATTTTCATCTTAAGATTTCTCTGTTGGAAATAAAAAAAATCCAAATAATGTTTTTAATGTTCCCGAAGTCTTTTTGTGTCCGATCATCATGACTGAGAACCATCTCATTTGTTTGAAGTCGGTTAATAATAAAAATCGTTTCTCTATAATATTAGTACATACCTTAGTAAGTAGATAAGTAAGTATACTGCAGTGCGGCGGCACGAACTGCTCCCTGTACGTAGGGCGTCCCTCCTGTATGTTCTTGTGAGGCGCGGTGGGGCCGAGACCCAACAGGCGCATGTTCAGGAGAGCTCGCTTCTCGCGAAGGGACGACCACACTGACGTGCCTTCTGTACGCTCCACGAGTTTAGGCTAAAAGTTATAATAATTATGCTCTATTTTGTATAAAAGTCAATTTATAAGTTGTTAAAATGTGTAAAATTTTAACGAACGACGGTCTTCGGTGACGGCTTTTAGGACACACGGCATTAATGAGACTTTCGGCGAGTTTTTTTTCTATGAATTGCAATCAGATTCATTCTCAGTAAAACCTGATAACTTGAGTTTCAGGTATATGAGAGATGACCACTTTATATTCAACCTATAGATTCGAAAAATAAATCACATTTAACACTATATTAAGAACACTAGTATTTATAAAAGTGAGTATCAACTAACCTGCGCGGGCGCCGGTGCAGTAGTCAACAGTCTCCTGACGCCGCCACCGAACAGTCTCGCGTGGTCAGGCCCCTGGGGCGAGTGAGCCGACAGCCTGTACAGTAGATGTGCGTCCCTGGCCGCTATAGCCCAGCCCAGGAGAGCCATGAACACCGCACAGAACGCTTCGGCAAGTAACACGGCTAGACGTGGCGAGTCTTCTTCTTCGGAAGCGCGTAGTGCTAGCCCACGGAGTGCTGATACACCTATAGGTAGGATAAAAGTATAAGATGTTAAAGACTAATAGAGTCAAATAAATTAATGATTTGTGACCGACCGAGCGATCAGCAAACTGGTCAATTTTGCTCACGTCTGTCTGTCTGTGTTCCGGGCTAGCGGCTACATTATTGTCCGATCTCCACAAAGTTGCCAGTGTTTCATGATTTTAACAATGTTTTCATCGTTGAGCCTCTTTTGATTAGAGGAAAATGGGAAGTAAAAAGTCTAAAATAATGTTCTGTTGGGTAACAACTAGTTATTTTTACATGCAAAAATCGTGAACCAAATTGCACTATAATGTGTCGATTTACGATTCTTTAAGTATTATGTCACAGCAGTTTCATAATATTGAATACAGTAGACTGCAACCTCGCACCCTTAAATTCATAATTTTTTTTTTATCAATTTGTAGATTTCAAGTAAAAAAAAATTTTTACCGGGCCATTTATTTGGTAAAGTTGTGACATTAAGTTCTTCTGTCGAGTAACGCCTCGGGCGCGCTATAATTTGACTAGTGCAAGGAGTTTCGGCTATTGTACTGTAAAAAAAAGGTTCATCTTAAATTTTTTAATAGACATTTCCTTACCAAGCACATAGGTTCAGTAATCAATACATCGTAATCGTGGCACTTGTTTAAAGTGCAAAAATGTGACATACTTATTCAGTTCAAAACTGGTTTCATTATGGTACACTTGAATAGCGTCAAGTTAATGTACACTATACCAGTATGTACATACATATAATCTCACATCTCACGTACATACATATAATCTCACATCTCACATACATACATATAATCTCACATCTCATGTACATACATATAATCTCACATCTCACGTACATACATATAATCTCACATCTCATGTACATACATATAATCTCACATCTCACGTACATACATATAATAAACCAAATACAAAACTCACCCATCATGATGATGACTGTGCTTCAAGCCAAACGTATCAGAATCGCATAAGCTCTGATAGATGCAGGCTGAGAGCGCTACTGCCAGTTCTCGTAATGTATGAAGTATTCTCGTGGCAGAACCACCAGGTATCCCGAGTTCACCAACTGTACCCAACATGTCGTGGGCCACAGACTATGGACAAAGAAGGATTTATTGATAAAAGTCACCACAGAATAAACGTCCGCTGGCGGATATCTCCTCCTGAGTTAGTTGAAGTTGATCGCGTGACAGGCCGATGTCTGATGGCGGACTGTTCGTCTATGGGGCCCATGAAGCAGGCAATAAATGGACAGGTCGCCTGCAGGCTCAGAACAATCAGACGACTTTGTTCGATCTTCAATCTTATCGACTAACATTACTATAGACTTATCAACGAATTTTCATTTAGTTTTCTCTATTTGTTAGTGCCTCATAAGACAGGTTTAGTAGTATAATTCGTTAACGTTTTGTGGGGGTCCATATTACGTATGATACATACTTGTAGATGTCTAACGGGGTCCGCAACGACAGTGTTATTGGTAGCGACGGCGGCGGCCAACAACGGCAGAGTGGTGGGGAACGGCAACGGCGACAGCAGTTGTTGATGTTGTTTGTCCTGACCCAACTCTTGCAGTAACAGTACAAGTTCCATGCGGACTGAGGCCAGCCCGCCCCCGCCCGCGCCGTGAAGGGAGCAGTACGACAGGAGGGTACGGAGTAGAGTCTCGTTCGCTAATATTAATAAATACGCAGGTTTATTATATCAGCCCCTTACCCTATATTATATAGCCATAGCTCGGAAGAGTTTGTCAATAGCCAATAATATTGCATCAAAAAATGTGTCAATCGAGTGATCGACATTGGTCTTCCGATGTTAAGATCAGTAGCACACACACACAAAATCACGTTTTATCCCCACAGGCGTTTATTGTACCCACATTTCGCCCGTCAATTTGTTGGTCCCATGTAATAGGGGGCGAGCCTATTTCGTTGTCGAGCACTTGTGGTATATTTGGCAGAGCCTTGTCCATCTCTGAGCAGGTAGTGTGCAAATGACGATGACTTGGGCCCTGGAGGTGTTGGTAGGGACCCTTAGCACCCTTATCAGTGGGTTATATACAGCATTTGTCACGTTCCGACACTCGTACTCGAATTAGTTAGTAGTTTATTATGAAAACTTGTTTTCCTCCACTCACCTTTAAGCCACTTCTTCCTGTTCAACGCTCTCTGCACTTTAGCCTCAAAGTCAGCCTTCTCTCTGACCAACAGTTGGTGTAAAGTCGGTTTGTCTGGCAACACTGGTAACTCAGGTTCTGAACACAGTAGAGCTCCACCAGTGGCGCCACCTGCCGCCTGGTAACCACACAGGCGACGTAGTGCTTCTACCTCGCGTTCTAGCCAGATGTATAACTGGTATCGGAGGTGACCGCCTGCATGTAGAATACGATATTTTTAAGAATATCTAGTAGCTGAAATTGGCAGTTTGCATCTAGAATCTAATGCTTGCAAATAATTTAGAATGGATACCATCCCACCTATACTGTACTGATTTTAATCCTATCATACAATGATGAAATAAAAGATATAAATAGCTAAAGTAATGGTAAGTAGGATGTTAAAAACTTTCAAAATATAATAGCATTAATTTTTCGTAAAATTAAAAAGGACAAACAAACGTTGACAATTGTTTCGCCTCTAAACGAGGCATTATCAAGACTGTCGCAAAGAGAACAGCTGTTCAGTTCAGCTGAACAGTCTTGATAATGGCTATAAAAATTAATGCTATTATATTTTGAAAGTTTTTAACATCTTACTTACCATTACTTTGTCATGGATTTTCGCCAGGTAACGCCTGCTTCCATCCAATATATAAATAGCTATTTGACAAAGGAAGCTCAATTTCACAAACGACGCGTCCCTTGACGTTTGATATTAGTCGTAATACCGCGGCCACACACTCGCATTATACACAGTTTTGGCATGGAAATGATTTAAATAATTATCAAATGACTAAATATTAATGTACAGTCACTATGATTTCACCAGTGATTAATTACTGCAATTATGATGTGACGATGACGAGCATAGTGTAGTTGAGGCCTAACTGAGGATTAACGTCTAAAACCAAGGCCGTGTTGAGGACGCGTGGGGTCATATCAGAGGCTTCAAATACTTTGTTGACGTCATATTTCAAGACTAACCTAGCCGTGGTGCGCCAATAGCGCGAAAGCGCACTCCCCAAACATGGGTCAAACGTCACCCGACGCTCCCTATGTGTAAAAGACCATAACTCACCGTCTACTTCAAATCCTGTAGCCAGCGTGCTCAATTCCTCCATCAATATCTTCAGACACGCCACAAACTTCAACTGCTGCGCCATTATATCTACGGTTGGCGCTTCTTCACTCTCTTTCTCTGAACTAATATTAACTGTGGACTCTTCAACTTTCTTGTCCATTTTCATTTCCAATGGTGGGGTAGAAGCTCCCGAGGCTTCAGACCTAATCATAACAAAATATTGATAAATTAAGCAATTACATGTCGCAATCCTCTTGGCATGGCAAAACTAGACAGCTCCCAAAAGGCAAACTACATATCCCTATTCCATACTAATATTTCTAGTGGTCACCCATATATAGTCGAACAGTATTGACCTCGCACACATTAAAAACTTGACCTATTTGTACTTTTTCCCCCAACCAAAAAGGCACACGATGACAAAATTGATTTCAATCAAGGAACACTTGACTGTTTGTTTGCATTGTGAATAGTCTTTTACACACATGTCACATTATCCCTGAGTGACATAGGCTACATTTTATCCCGGTAATGTGGGAATTGAAAACGATAAATCTAAACAACGCGATACAGAATACGCAATAATTAGCTAAATATAAAAAGGGGGTGCGCCAAAGTTCACCTAAATTTTCAACTCAGAAAATTGGAACTCCGAAAATGTTCTTCCTAACATTTTTCATCCTAACAATCACAATTCCTAACTACTCTGTCTCTAATGTTTTAATTCCGAATCATTCAACTTCATAATGTCAGTAGCAATAAACATCTATTATACTATTATTTATTTTCCTATATTTTGTCAACATAACCATCTTTTACACTATTATTGAAAGTCATACCTTTTTTGTTTAGATTTATTTTTATTAATAATAATCAGTATTATTTACATTAATTTTGCGTAACTTTTACGGACTTTTACAGAAACGAATCGGTCATATTTATAGTTCTTGGTTTAGGTTAGGTTAGAATTGTGACCACACAACGCACGAGCCGAGCGAGCGAAGCGAGCGTGCCGCGGTAGCGGCCGGCGAAGTGCCAGAAACGAACAAAAATATAAAAACGAAAGAAAACGAAAAAGGTATAAAAACGTTAGGATAAAAAACAGTAGGAGCTTTAATATTGTATGTTAACGATTTTATTGATAACAATTTTCGGAAACATGAGTGTTATGAACATCGACGGTAGCACTACAAATAGTATGAATAAAAACTTTAGGATGGAAAATTTTAGGAGGAGTGATCATTCGGATTACAAATCGTTAGGAAGAACAATTTCGGATAAAGAACTTTAGGTGAGTCAATATGGACCCATAAAAAGGACTCACCCCTTATCATCATCGTCCCAGGTGAGGACTAGATCATCATTCTTCGCGGAGGCGACAGGAGCACCCCAGTCCATTGGAGCCGCACTCCAATCCATGTTAGAGACCTCTTCTTTGTTGGGTGTTTGACCTGTTACAGAACATTATAATCAACAGTTGAACAATATCAAATCAAAGACTAACCCCCTAATTCATAATGAGTTTTGAGAGATTGAAAATACCGTTTAATTTTCAATTTCTCAAAACTCATTAAGAATTAGGGGGTTAGTCTTATTCATTAGGAGATATCAGAACTTTAAAATAGGTTTTTTTTTTTTTTTTATATTTGGTTCGCCAAATTGACGCCGCCCGCCTGGTGGTAAGTCGTGACGACGTCTAGCGATTGTGGGCCACTCTCACAGCACACATTACTATTGAGAGTGGCCCTCAACTTGACGACCTACTGATGTGCCTCTTCACGCTCCGCTTAAAGAACCCAGGATTATATGTGGGAGGAAACACGTGCACAGGCAGGGCGTTCCAGGCCACTATCGTTCGGCAGAGAAACGAACGTTTAAAACGTTCGGTTCTCGCGAACATGCTATCCACTGTGTGGGGGTGGCATCTCTGCCCGGCACGAGTCGTTCGGGATCGGAAGGAAGAGGGTGGGATCAGATTGAAGAGCTCTTCAGAACACTCGCCGTGGTAAATACGGTAGAATGCGGCCAAGGAAGCTATTGTTCGGCGCTGAGCTAGCGGCTCAAGGCTTCCCGTTACCTCCGGACAATCTGTAATACGGATAGCCCGTCGCTGCATAGCGTCGAGAGCGTCCAGCAGATACTTCGCGGAGCCGTCCCAGAGGTGAGAGCAGTATTCGACGCAGGGTCTAATCTGCGTCTTGTACAGCAGACACCTCCGGTCCGGTGTAAAGAATCTCTTTACCTTATTCAGTATTCAGAATCTCTTTACCTTATTCAGTATTCGAGAATCTCTTTACCTTATTCAGTATTCAGAATCTCTTTACCTTATTCAGTATTCGAGAATCTCTTTACCTTATTCAGTATTCAGAATCTCTTTACCTTATTCAGTATTCATAACCTTATTCAGTATTCAAAACTACTGTAGGTACTGATTTTCATAAAAGAAAGGGACACAATCTGTTCTTTTGTAATAACGTTTTTAGCCAATGAATAAGGGGGTTAGAGTTTAATTTCTATCATACGTAATATCTAGAGCAGAAGTCAATCCCACAAGCAACTATTGCCCAGAATCTCAATTTATGGCTATAAAAAAATTGTCTCCAGATGAGATTCCATTCATGAATTACTGTTATGTAAATGGGAAATTACAAATTCTTAAATAAAGCCTTTTGAATTTGAACATTCTGTTTTGAGTGTTTAAGGACCTTACAAATATTCTGGGTCAGAAGTCAGACTCACCTACTCACGATGCACCTTCAAATTAACGAAAATGCTCCAACAATATTACCACTATATTATACCCAGTTAACGTAATAATAACGACAACGACATACACAAAATCACGTGTCTAGATACCTACGTACTTTTGTCTATTTGACAGTTTTCTTTGCTAGTTATGGAAACATAGCATAAACCCACAATTTTACAATATTAATATATAAAAATACCCATGAAAATAATGAAAACAAAAAAAGGACAGCTCAAATAAAAATCACACAATACAAATAAAATATAGGACGTACAAACAAACTTGAACGTTGCATACTTTTGTCAGTCGTGTCCACTCCGAACTGTCCCGTGTGTATCACGGAGTGTTCCACTGGCGGTACAGCTGCGGCCTCCTTGTGTTTCTCGTCTCGAACTCTCGCTGGCAGTTTCGACAATACTTCTAGGGCGAGGGCTGGACATCCTGCCTTGAAGTGTCCGTGAGCTGTTTGGAAGTATAACCGGCGTTCTAGACGAGTGATACCTTCTTCTGGCTCTTGTTGGAGAAGGGCGAGAGTCCCACCCTGTAGAATATTAAATAAAACTAGTTATCACGGCAAACTCGAAAAAAAATATATAAAATATATAAAAAAAAAAAGATTATTTTAATATTTCATGCAAATGTATGTAAATTGAAAAACGCGACGGACGGACAGACAGACAGACAGACAAATCGTCGTATTAAATATATAGATATGTTATGATTGAAGTATAGCATAAGGTGCAAAATACCTAGTGAAAAAATAATACTAGTTATCACGGCGAACTTTGTATCGCCTCAAATATAAAAAAAAAAGAATATTTCATGCAAATGTATGTATTATATTAATTATAATTGAAAAACGCGACGGACGGACAGACCGACAAATTGTCGTATTTAATATACAGATTTTAATAAAAAAAATGTTTCTATAGCAACAGAAATATCAAGGAACCTCACAAATTCTATGATAAGGTTTGATTTGATTGAACTAGTTTTATTGAATGATTTATTTTAAAATATACGAAACAAATATTTCATTTAAAAGAAACATACAGTACAAAAGTTTTCTGTCATAAACTTTAGGTAGTTATTGTCGAGGTTCAAAAGTGCATTCCTATTATTACAATGCAATAACTTGACTGTATGCTGATGCTTAGACTGCAGAGATTCTATTTAGTAGAATGTAACATCTGTCCTAGCACAGACAAGCTTGACAGTACATTACCTGACTAGGTAAGTTATGCCTCTTGAGCCTGGGATGTGTCCTCAAATACACGTAGAAGTTGAACACACTTGGCATAGGCTCGTTGTCTCTAGCCGCGTGCAGTCGTCCCGCGGGATTTAGCAATGTGTCCAACGCTTCACCGTAACGCTTTAGTTCCCAGAGAGCCATGGAACGGACGAACGGATCCGGGTGGGCGCGTTCTAGATCTATCTCACCGTCTTCTGTATCCCCACTAAAACAATAATAATATGGGGAGCCCCCTTATATATCTTTATACAGGGATGAATTTTTCAAGTGGGCTTGGATGGCCAAATCTGGATCTATAAGGAATAGCGAAAAATGCTCACAGGAGTCACCAGCCCGATTTTGATGAAACTTAAAACCTCATCATTAGATTTTTTTAAAACATATAATCCTAGCTGGGAATCGAACCCATTGATTTAGAAAATAAATCACACCTTTATTATTACACCATACGATAGTGTTGCTCAATCAAAATCAAATTCTGAGAAGTAATAATATTTATACGGAAAATTTAAGGAAAACTTAGAATTTTCATAAAATTCATATTTTATGTCAATTTTGTTCGTAATCACAGAACTGACTATTTCGTCTTCTAAATGATGCTCGTGGGTGGGCAGGTAAAATTTGAAAGTAGAACATAATGTTGTATCTCGCGTATGGAATTAGTAAGTAGTACCGTAATCTCGCGTTTAATCTTCTTTACATAGTATAAAACAAAGTCGCTTTTCCTGTCTGTCTGTCCCTATGTATGCTTAGATCTTTAAAACTACGCAACGGATTTTGATGCGGTTTTTTTTAATAGATAGAGTGATTCAACAGGAAGGTTTATATGTATAATACATGTATAATATACTAGAGTAATACCGATTATTTTAGAGGTTTCTAATGTAATGTCGTAAATAAACACATTTTTTTGCGCCTTCATTGCAAACGCTGACGAAACCCTACGGCATATCAAAATAATGTACTACAGTATTGTACACCATAGAAAAGTCTACAAAAAAGTCCGCGATAGCATATGCCTATCTCTTAAGGATAACTCACAGTAACCACTTTTTATCTTTTATAAATGATAAAAAATTTATTAAGTGTCATTTGCAAAGCTATTTTTAACATTGCAGTATTATTCCTTATCTAATTGAATACTTTACATACGTTGTGCATTTAATGTAGACCAAAATTGCCAATCAAACCATATAATTTGGACGAATGACTTAAGAGATATCTCGTGATGAAAAAAAATACGAGCGCGGCGACGCGGCCGGGCGGTGGCCAATGACGGCAGTGAACACACAGCGATTTTAAGCAATCTATACTTATATTATAATAAATCTGATAGACCGACATCGAACCCAAAAATGAGATTAAATTTTTTTTTTTCTGTCTGTCTGTCTGTATGTTCAGGCATCACGCAAAAACTACCTATACCGGTTCGATTACTATGAAACTTGGTATAATTAGAATGTAATTAGAATGTGTGTGGGTATATATAATAATAATTATTATTATTCTTTAATATCCTGGGCACCACGTTGGGTACCTTTTATGCCGGAAAAGTATAACAATAAAAACAAACTTAATTTTGCGGATCGATCCCTAGAACCAATTACTATACCAACCGCAAATAATAAGTTTGTCGTAGGTTACGTCACCCGCAGTGGAGTTCACTAAGGGGCGCGGCACACGGCTAAGATACTATAATTTTTTATCTTAAGAAACATATCGCTCGCCACACAATTCAATGGACACACACGACGAAGATAATAAATACTATTTCATATTTTCGTATCTTAAGATGAATTTGTATGGTATAATAGAGAATAAAATAGAAGATTTAATAGAGAAACTGTTGTAGGGGGGCTTTATGAACGCAATAAAACCCAAAAAAATGGTTTTTAGAACTTTTGACAGTTTTTCTGAATGTTTGAACACGCTAATCTCAGAAACGGCTTAACCGATTTGAATTTTTGATTTGAATTTGCAGTTTTCAGTAATGCGTTGTAGTTTATTCAATCTAAAGGCGGTGGTAGCGCGCGCGTCTCTGCCCAGTGTGATAAGAGACTAAGAGACAGACAAGAAATATGAATTTTATTAAAATTCTAAGTTTTCCTTAAATTTGCCGTATATCATTACTTCCCAGAATTTGATCCTTAACTGCAACACTATCGTATGGTGTAATAATAAAAGGTGTGATTTTTTTTCTAAATCAATGGGTTCGATTCCCAGCTAGGATTATAGGTTTTTAAAAATCTAATGATGAGGTTTTAAGTTTCATCAAAATCGTGCTCGTGACTCCTTTGAGCATTTTTCGCTATTCCTTATAGTTCCAGATTTGGCCATCCAAGCCCACTTGAAAAATTCAACCTGTATATATAATTCTACTGTACGTGTGTATGTCCTGAACTCCTCCTAAACGGCTGGACCGATGTTGATGAAATTTTTTGTGTGTTCAAGGGGATTCGAGAATGGTTTAGATTGACAATTTGGTTCTTTTTTTTTGCAGGACAACGTCTGTCGGGTCCGCTAGTTTATTATATTGTGTTTGTTAGTATTTGTTGTTATAGCTGCAACAGAAATACATAATTTGTGAAAATTTCAACTTTCTAGCTATAACATGAGATACAGCCTGGTGACAGACGGACGTGGACTTAATCGTGTGAAATATCCAAGCTCACGGTTTAGGAATTAAAAAAATACACAATTATTTTTTATTTTAAATAAAGAAGTAGAAACATGTTTATGTCCATCAGGAGTAATTATCCTCTAAACACTTACCCTAATATTTCATCCATAAGTAGTTTCCTAAGGCTGGTTGGGAGGGGACTATCTGCTTCATACAAACGTGCAACCACCATTGCCAATTGCAAGTCTCCTAAGCGTGTGATAAGTACCTATAAACAAAGTAGATATTAGTGAAAATTGTAAACCTTTCCAAGTAAAAGTATATGTCCAAATTTCGTAGATATATATTTACTTTGGATTAAAAACTTGATCGAACGAATAATATTATTCAAATAGTTCCAAGTGTATAAAACGCTTTTGAGGTTGTTTACTTAATTTCAACGTAATAAATAAATAAACTTACTTCAAGGGCATCTTTAAGGGCACCTCCGAGCAAGAAAAATGCGGCTGCATGTTCGAATCGCTGTCTACCGAGCAACACAAAGGCATTCTTCAGAGCTGCCTTACGCCAACGATCTTCCGCGAAGTCATTTGCGAAGAACTGATGACAAATATAAATTTAATATTCAACTAAACTCCATGTTTCAAACAGTAATTACACCTCACATTATGATAATAAAGTTTACGTTCTACGAGAGTTTTCACGAGAATAAAAAAAGGTGACAAATTAATAATATTAATTTACATCTTAGATAAAAATAATATAATATGTCGTAATTGGCTTTTATAATATATATAATATACAGTCAAGGTTCAAAAGTCCCATTATTACAATGCAGTAACCTGACTGTATGCTGATGCTGAGATTGCAGAGATCCTATTTAGTGTGTGCCATACTTATCCTAGCACAGATGTTACATACATCATACAATCTCTGCAGTCTGAGCTTCAGCATACAGTCAAGTTCAGTTTATGAAATGAAATGAAATGATTTATTTATTTGTATAGGTCACTAAATGGCTCTTACAAACGTCAGTTAGTACTTAAAATAAAAAATGTCATTGCTTCTATATTTACATGTACTGCCAAATTAGCAAAGCAATAAGTAGAACCGAGCGAAAGAACCTGACAATTAAACTCTCGGTCACTCTTTTCTAATGGGAATGAACTTTTGAACCTAGACTACTTACCTGAGTCATCTTCTCATCTCTATTAGATCGGAACAACCCCCACAGCAGCATCCTCTTCTTCATGGCGAGATAATAAAGTGCCGCATCCATCGGATCCTGTTTCTGCATGTACGACGCACGAGCTAGCTTCTCTACGCATGTGCGGAGTAACTCTCCTCGGATCCACCAACCAACACCTTTAAATAGATACACCAAATTTGAAACACTATTTAATTAGATTATCTTATTTCTAATATTAAGTCGCAGCAGAAAACAACAGGTGACACGTGTGCGTATATCCTGTCGGCCTGACATTGTGATGTTTGTACAGTATTTATAAATACTCTTTCATTATAACATGAATACATTTTTAAAGTAACGAGTGTACTAACTTCTTTTTTTTTTAATATATATGCATAGATCCTGGGTTCAATTTTAAGATTTGGATTACGAATTGTTTTATAAAATAAATCATGTCTCCTTGAATGTCACTGTCTTCTTGTTGACTCACCTAATTCCCTCATAGTACTCCACTTAGGATGTCCCTTGGTATATCCGGGTACAAGTGCCAGTAGTTGTTCGTGTGTTTCCGAGTGGAAGGCCCATACGAGGTTGCAGGTTCCAACGCCTGTTCGTTGCAAGTTCGCGCGCTGCGCTAGAGGCAGACAGCGTAGAAGGTAGCCGTAATGCTTCATGGCAAGGAGGAAACGTAGCCCACAGTCGTCAAGGGAATCTGAGAATAAATATAAATCTATGCAGTTTTTTTAAAGTAAATGTACCTACATTTTGAACATTTTGAAAGGCAGTTTTTGTGAAAAATAAGATCCAAAAGATTTTTTTCTTTTTGGTATATGAATACTTATGACAAAAGAAAGTTCATGGTTGCAGCAGATGTTAGCAACCATATGAAGCAACAAAACCAAACCACCGACTATGAATTCGGGGTCCTAGGACAATAGTGCCGTCACATAGCGTTGCGACGTTGATATATCAAAACCGCGCAACTAACATAGTCAAATACAACCCTAGTTAGTTGATTGTGATTAGCTTTGGTGGTACATTTTTAAATTGACCAATAAAAAATGTGTGATACTGTACATACGAGGTATTTGACAATGTTAGTTACGCGGTAGCGGACTATCAACGACGATATGACCCCGTTTTGCTAGGAAACTAAATATTAAATGCCATTACTTCATAATAAACTTAACTAGCTCACTAAAGTCATTTCACCTTCAAATATAAAAGAGATAGAGAATGATACGTGTTAAACAATTTAATTTTACATAATGTATTATCCGCTTTCCATTTTCATCCGGCTTAAAAAAAAGGAGAAGGTTGATAACCTTCTCCTTTTCTACTGTAATTTTCTTTTATGTTGGTGCCTAAATATTTCGACTGGAAGAACGATTTTAAAAATTTCAATATGGCATATTCCGCCAATTATTTGGTCAATGTTTGATGTTTTTTTTCTCACCTGGCAATACCTCCTGTCCACTAACTTGAGCGACATCAATCCTTGCGGTACTAGCTAATCTCTCCGCGAAGTCGGCATCGCAAGTGGACACGGTGTCGGCTAGAGCGAGAAGGTGCATCTGGTCCAGCGAGCTGAGGCCGGGCAGGTGGGTGTGGGTGAGAAGGCGCGATAGTATACGACCTGAAGATATAATCACGTTAGAGTAATGTTTCAAGTCGTTTGAAACGACTTCCAAAAAATTCGACTTCTACTGTTTTTTTTTTATTTTTGTTACCTTATATTTCTAGACTGGGTGAACCAATTTTGAAAATATAATATCTGACAATTATTTGGTCCCATTTCGGTAATTTGAAGTCGTTTGCTGTGTCAATTTTTGACGTGTATTTTTTATCAAATCAACTAGTCTATATAAAATTAATTTAGGTCTAGTATTGAATGGAATGTTAATGTCAAATATGTCAACTTGACAGATGTGGTCTATCTGTGGAGCGTTCTCTCTGGAATTAGCTGTTGAACATCTCACACGCACTTGTAACTAATATTAATTATTAAATAGATTACATTACAAAACATTGTAAAATATTACAACCAATAAATTCCTGAAGACTCCAACATCATATTTTATTGAAGGTCTATGATGGGTTTCACGTAACCGTAAGGCCTATTACCGTTACGTGCCCCATATTTACGTAGGATCAACAAGACTACTGTCACTATGTGGACGAGTTAAGTGACGGGCAAACTCATCCTTCACATGCGACGTACACCACGCATTATGACATCTGAACAGGATCTGGCTTATACAATTTGTATGGTAACGAACACACTGGTTATTCACCACGCTGCCTTACGCGTACGACGCTGTCACACACGTTTAAAGAGTCATAGTGCGTAGATAATGTAAACGTCAGACGTCGTATACGTAGGACCAGTGTGTCGCTGATTCCCACGTCGCATGGCATACGTCGTATGTGAAGGACCAGTGTGTTTTAAGCTTAATGAACCTACACTTACTTTCTCGGATCACAGGTTTAAAATTACACATCATTTTTGTCTATTTATCTATTTTTGTATTATCTAGTTTTGTCTATTTATCTGCTAGTCAAAATCTATCTAGCTATTTAAACAGTAACAAGGTATTTGAAAATATTTAAACCTAATAGTTTTACTACCTTGTCTAGGTCCAAAATGTGACAAAGGCTGTCGTTCAGGCATAGAAGGTCGTCGATTGACACCCTCTTCGTCGCCTAACAATAATGCATCGAGATCATCGTCTGTATCTTGGATGGTACCTTCAAATAGTTCTTTGTAATCCTGTAGAAAATTGTATAACAATCAAAATTAGGAGTATAATTATAATATCTATAGATAAACCTGGTTTGGTTGAGGGATTTTGATTTTTTGATTTTTTAAATGAGAAGGAAAACCCTTTAGACACTCAAGGCGAAGAGATAAACTTTAGCAAGTTTTTGAACATCTCCCAACCTAAATTACACATTTCACATCTTGATAGCCCAATTAACCTCCTATGAATGATTTAAAATGATGTAGGTACTGATCAATTAAACTGTAGACGTGAGCCTACATACTGAGCCAAATTCTTTATTAAACCGCAAAATACCTACGATGCTGTCTCGACGCTCAGTTGCTACATGAGCAAGGGTTATATAGAGCAAACTTCCTTAATGGGAACATGGACGAAATGGCTCGCAAAAGCCGCGGGTGGATCTTCCCCGTTGGAAATAACAATAAAACTTCCTTAAATTACAAGTGAATATAGTGCGCATATAACTAATTTCGTATATGATGTATATCAACGGACGCCCGCGGCTGTCCCACACTAGACCACACCGCGCCTCACAAGTTCCTCCTTGCCACCAACCGCCGAGTTGATTTACTATTTCCATTTATCACACTTTTTATGACGTAGTCTTGCTACAACGATAAAGGGATCCCAAATAAGGTTGATAATAAAAAGAAACTATACCTTAGCCTCCTGCATAGTAGACGGATGATGTGCTGACTCTTTATCCGCTACTAACAATGTCCACAACGGAAGAGGCGGTACAGAAGTTAGCTCGGCATAATCTAGTTGTCCGTCTTCAGTTATCTGTGTTAGGGAAACCACTAACAATTATATTTTACAGTATGTTGCTGATGAAGAAACCGCGATACAAAAAGCGATGAATGCCAGCCGTATCGACATTATGAAATTATATTATACGTTCCACGTTTTAAGGGTCGGATTTAAATACAAGGTTGCAGCGCTACCGATATCGTGCTGTAGTAATTAAACTATTTTGTGCGTAAGTAGTTTATAAATTGGCCTAAATTATGCTAAAACATGCAATCCATTTACCCCCAAGGGTTGACAATGCCTATAAAATGCAGTCGGATCATGAATAATTTTATAATGGACCTTGCTCGGAATGCAAAGAATATATTCAGATCAATGTATGTAACATTTGTTGTGTTACTCTGTACCTAGGACTAGTAGGACAGTGCTCTGACGGAGGGTGCGCACTCCGCGTCAGATTCATACCGGTAACTGTAAGACAAACGCGGGGTTGCGCGCACCCCTTCGTCGTCTTGTGGAAACCTATAATATCTAGTTCACTGATATTGACATCTTTGCTCTTTCATGTCCAAAAATTAAGGTTCAGGTTTTCAAGGTACTACCAGCCAGTTAGCACCTACCTAACATGTACCTATGTGAAGGATTATGTGGAATAACAACGATTGTACAGGATTTACACAGATTTATTTGAGCCGAGGTATATTAACAAACAGCAGCGATCACTCAAGGTTCAAGGAGCAACAGAACGATGGTTAAACTAACCACAGACTAGTAGATGTCAAACGTCAGTTTGACATGACACATGACATTGACACATATTGAGTTTACACTACTTATACTTTACCAACACTATGTTTAATTAATTTGCTTTTGTTAATTTTATTTAATAATCTGCGAGCAGCAGTGTGAGTTATGTGCTTAATAATATGGTATGATTGTGTTTTGTAACAATTTTTTAGCATACAACTGTGATTGTTCTAAATAAATAAATAAAAAAAACATCTGTACTGGCTTTTGGAACTTAGGTTTAAATTACAGAGTTGGTAATAAATTTTCTACAGTGTCCGGTAACAGCAATAGGTTTGCCCCCTTTGACGTAGGCCCAACAAAATTACTGGCAAAGTGTGGGTGTGTAATGTACCTCAACCTACCCCTTCGAGGTTACAGGCGTGATGATGTATTTCTGTACAATATAATACAATTAAGAAACAAACACTATTCAATATAGAAAGCAATAGTATACCTGTGCAACGCCATCTAGCGGCGAGGCGGCACCGGCGGCGAACGACACGGATAGCGTGCGCGAGCGCGACCAGCCACGCTGCAACACACGTGCGACATGCAATACCACGATACATGTAACGAGCTTGTGAGCCCAAGAGGTACATTATGGGACTCGCGCGCCGAAACAGGCATTCAAATACGCCAATTGGTGTAATATTATTGTTTTTTTTTATATTTTCGTTGAATAAATGAATCTTGTTAGTAATTTTTTCCGGGTCAGTTCCTAATTAACGGCACATATGTAAACTTATAAGTTTATAACACCATTGATGATGATAGCCGTATGTTCACCATACCTTTATAACGGTCTCATGCATATATTTTTTAAAGCGATAAAGTTTGCCAACTTTAGTCAAATAATTATACAAATTATGAATCGGAAACTATAGTCTTGGATTTTAGCCAGTGACTAGCAACTGACCAAGTCATCGCTAGACCTCGAGAAACTTGCGCTCATATTATCAATGTGCGACTTACGACGTCAATCAGCGCCATCTACCCGCAGTTAAGGAACTCACCACTGTGGTAGTTATACTCTATTAGACAAGATAGAATGATACACACCACTAAGATATTTTAACTTAAAAATTTCCCGTGTTAAGACATCACTCAATGCAAATATGTGTATTAAGAAATAAATTATAAATAGATCACAAAAACTGATGTCATCGGGGGGACTCGAACTCACGGCCTTTCCCTAACAGGGGGAATGAAGCAAAAATTCGATGTTGTCGGTATTGGTCATCGTAGCTCAGTTGGCAGAGCACTCCCCCTATAGATCTATTTATAATTTCTTTCTTAATATTTTAAGAATAGTTTAAGCAAACTCATTGCTTTGAAATACAAAAATATATTGGGATAGCATTCTTATTATTTATAATGCAAATTCATATGATATGATTTGTTATGATGAAGTCATGCTTTTCATAAGTATGGTTTGATTAAAAACTGCACAGATGTAACACGTTTTATAAATAGCAGCATTATTTTATTACTACTAATAATGTTAAAATACCATACCTGTCTGGTTAAACTGTCTTCGTCACCCGTGGAACTACGTCCCGTGTATGTCCCACCTATGCACCTGAAATGATAGATTAGGTATTTTGAAACATAAATTAATAGGAGCGGAACAGCAATAAAAAACGTGAGTGAAACCGAATTCCAGCTAAACGAGTTAAAATGTAATCAAACCTTTTTATTTGAATTCGCATTTTTTAAGTAACATTTTTTTAAATTCGGTGTCGTCTGTATTAGACAAAGATGATTCTTTGGAAGAGTCCGAATCAGACGTATTTAAGACAAAACGGTCTATTGTATCAAATGTTGACAACTGTGGTGCTAAAAGGCTTTCTGTACCACGAAACAAGCAATGACAGCACTCGTCGAGCAACTTTTGACACTACTGTGTACGAGTGATAAGGACAGAGATAATACCATGCATCATCTATGTGAGAGAAGAAATAAAGTCTTATGTTATGTTAATAATCTCTGGTTGTCGCAATATACGAGGGTGGATTGAAAAGTAATCGGCCTAACCAAGAAAATAAATACATAAATTAAATATATTTTTATTTTTCAACGTAGTCACCATCAAGTTCAATGCACTTTTGTCATCTTCACTTCCAAGCATTTAGCCCCTTGAGAAAAAAATATTCTGCCTTAGAGTCAAAATATGCGTCTACTGCTGCTTTGACCTCGTCATTTGTCAAAAATCTTGGACCTCCCAAGTGCGTTTTTAGGTTAGGGAACAGAAAAAAGTCTGACGGTGCCATATCAGGTGAATAAGGTGGATGCGGTAACAGTTCAAAGCCGAGCGTTATCTTGATGAAACAGGACTTTTCTTCTGATCATTCCTGGACGTTTTTCTTTTATTTCCTCTCGTAAACGACGTAGTAAGGTGCAGTAATAATCAGAGTTTATAGTCTGACCCCTTTCAAGATAATCAACCATAATCACACCCTTCGAGTCCCAGAATACTGAAGCCATCACCTTACTTGCCGACAAAATCGACTTAGCCTTTTTGGGGGGTGGTGAACCAGGTCTTTGCCACTGTATGATTGTTGTTTTGTTTCCGGTGTACAGTAATGAACCCATGTTTCGTCTATAGTAACAAAACGATTCAAAAAATCACATTCATCAGCTTCAAATAACTCCAAACAGTCGCGTGCAATAGTCAATCGCATCCTTTTTTGCTCAACTGAAAGCAGTCGCGGAACCCACCTCGCAGACACCTTGTGGAAACCCAACACGTTGACTATTATGTTTTGAGTACGTTCATAAGAGATGCCTATAATCTCGGCTATCTCTCTAATTTTCAATCTGCGGTCTCACATAATTAAGTCGAGTATTTTTTAACATATTCGTCAGTAGTGGACGTCGAAGGCCTTCCAGAGCGGGGTTCGTCTTTCACACTCTCTCTACCACGCTTGAATTCTGCTATCCATTTTTTGACGGATAAATATGAAAGAGCGCAATCCCCTAATGTACTGATCATATCATCATGGATGGCTTTAGATGACAGCCCATTCTTATGGAGGTACTTAATGACGGCACGCTGCTCGATTTGCTCCATTTGCGGAAATGATGTCAGATTGCTTTGTTAATAAATTTATAAAATTAAAACTAATTATCGCACACGTTTCAAACTTCACTCAATTAACAGGTCTGAACTGAACTAAATAATGTGGGTAGATTTGATTTTTAGAACTAAATGGATCAGTGTTAGGCAGACTACTTTTCAATCCACCCTCTTAACTCAGAAACGGTCCGTTCGTTTACATTGTTTATCTCGTCTGGATAGTTGGCTTTTAGATGTAATTGACTAACCTGACTAAATGAGCTAGTATAGCTTTGACCCAACGTATTTTCCCACTGTTGAGTAGCTCCATCAGCTGCTTGGGATGATACTGCGGTAGTACTGGACACGCCATTTGTGACGCCTCGAATAAACCGTAGTCAGGCATGTAATCCAGTAGCGGCTAGCAAAGGAATTATGTGTAATGAATATATTTTATAGATGCTTTTCCTTTTTACCCTCATACCTCATGTGTCATTAAACCTACTTAACGGTTAGTGATAAAAAAAATTCAAAATTCCTTTTCCATTGGTTTAAAAATCGGTCCATCATTTATCATAACCCTGTACAATGGACGCTACCTGATTCATATACATTTTCTATATTTTATCTAGTTTTTAATAAATTTTAATTGACGTTATCGTAATAAATGAGAATAATCCAAATCAATCGATGACTCAAGTCCACACGAACATGAAACAAGATCAAATTTTAGGAACATTCTTCTTTTCTGCAGATAATCTTTCCAGTAAATAGTTCTGACAAGAAAGAAATATCAATTAACAATAAGTATTTCTCTAAAGAAACCATTTACCTGCGGTTGATCAGGCTGAGTTTTGTTCCGTCTCCTTGCGTCTCGCTCTAACAGTTGCAAGTTGATCGACGACACGCGCTGCAAGTGTGGCGCTGATATACGCAGGTCTGAATCGCGGAGTGCGCGGGATTCGCTGCCTTCCTCTAATTCCTACAAGAATTATATGCGAATACAGTTTAAATTATTGGCCCTAGCCACATCTCCAGGGCCCAAGTAATCCTCATCTGCATGTGGTGCACCTACTGACAAACAGACAAGGCTCTGGCAAATATATCTCGTCCCCGGTAACGGCAACAGGCTCGCCACCTAATACGTGTAGTTAAAGAAGTGACTAGCGAAACGTGGGCCTAAAACGCCTCTGTCTACCCATTCGGGGATAAAGACGTGATTTGTCCGTCTAGACTTACATAGTTTAATTAAATTATGGAAATAAAAATGTTTAGATATTATTTTCAAATGTCGATCCATCAAGAAGTGGGAGGAGAGACATTTGACTGAAAATTAGTAGGTTGCTGTTATATTGAAAGGACTTCAGGGTAGCCTACTCGAAAATACAGACGCAGAGTAGCTAAAACAGACCCTCGATTTTTCTAAATTAAAAGAAAAAACGATTAATTCTATCAATGTATACCAATCATCACATTTAGAACAAAAGCATAAGCATTAAAAAAATAGCTTATTCTTACCGGTACACCCATTTGACCATACGATTGCTGATTCTCAGGTTTCCATTGCGAATACACGTGCATTTCCGAGTCCATACCCACAACTAATATACCATCTCGAACCCAAGACATTTGCATGGGCAATGGTGGTAGACCATCGGCGGTCTTTAACTCTATGCGCCGTAGTTGCATCCATCGGATCTCTTCGATGAACAATGGCGCGGCGAGAGACGAAGCTTTGCGCAGGATTGGACGGTTGTTGCTTATTGATTCTTTCATAGCCTGAAATATATTTATTTAGTATTGTCATTTTTTTTATATTCTTATTTCTTCACCAATGCCTACCCTCTCTTCCATAAATTCTATTCCTTCTACTTTGTCCATCCAAAGGTTGCCTGTAAGAAATCACTTTTTAGTGATAAGGCCCTCATTTGTACATTATAAAACCTGTTTGTATCTGTTATGCTTTTGATATTGGTGTACAATAAAGTTTTATTGTATTGTATTGTATTGTATAGAACGAATGGTATATTGTCACAAAAACTGGCAAGTTCTTGAAAATTATAGCATTGGTAAATTTTATAAGGAATATGGGTAACTTTCGACTATATTAATGCATGCAAAATGCATCTATTGCTAAGTAGATTTCACGTTAGAATATACTAGGCGGTTCGCCGGAACGTCGAAATAAATAAGACGGAGTGAAAGACAGGTTAATTGCATTACGGCATAAATAAATTACACCAATCGGAATAGTTCCATAGTTAAATACTTTGAAGTTTTGAATTATTAAATTTGGCGCGCGAAATCCAACAATCGGTTTTTTTAGTACTGTGAAAGGTACGTTACTTTAATGTTTGATAACTCAAAAACTATATAAGATACATATACAAAAAACTATACAGCAAAGCACGTTAATGTGTTTTAAAAAGAAAAATTTAAAGTCGATAGGTTTAAAATTGCGACCAGTATCGTGGCACAAAGTTTTTCGATTGAGACCAAATATGAAGAAGACTCTGCTGCGTTCCGTCTTAATAATCTCTAAACCTAAATCTAAAGCTTTAAATCCTCCAGTCCAGACAAAGGGAGTGTCTCAATCAATCAATAAAGCTTTATTCTTTTCCTTCTTTGCTTTATTCTTTATTATAGGTCGTTAAATAACGCTTACGAACGTCAGTAAGTACTTAAAATAAAAATATGAATGCTTCTATATTTACATGTACTGCCAGATTCGCAAAGCAATAGGTAGAACCGTGAGAAAGAACCTGGCAATAAAACTGACGGCCACTCTTTTTTTCTATAGCTGATGAGTAAATTGCCATATTTCTTAAGACTAAATGTGAACGAATGTAATTTCTTAACCCCTACTTAACCCCCATACTAATAACACATACCCATAACCAAGACATTTTGATCCGAGATTTATATGAGGAACATTAGAGCGTCTATCGATATAATATGTATCCATGCATTGGGTAATAAGTATAACGTACCTTTAGATTAGCTTGGGCTAGATCACTGGAAACAGGCGTAAATAGAAGAACTCTGGAGCCAACAGCCACAGTCAATATATGCGAGCCGTCTTCCTTCGACACCCAGTCTAATTGTACTAAATGTTTCTGTGTGAGTGGGCAAGTGTTGCCATTCTCCATGATGCTCTTCCTTAACGATTGTAAAGTGCTAAATGAGGGTACTGCCAAGAGTCCTGCAGATTTACCGGTATCACCTTCCCCGTTTCGTATGCTACGACTCTCGTCTGATGATAATGTTTGCAGAACCTGAGTAAAAAAATAGAGTTAATGTATTTATTTATTGCCAACACTTTTACCAATGGTGATGTTACTTATGTAACGTACACTGTAAGCTATTAAAAAGTTGATCGATTATTTTAGATTTGGAATGAATGGTTTCTATGCAGAATTTGATTTTATAACATACGTCAAACATTGACACAAAAACCGATTTCAAATTACCGGAATAGAATCAATTGTCGGAATGGGAAAATAAATCAAAATCGGTTCACCCAGTCGAAAGACACATAAAAACACGTCGAATTGTTAGTAGTCGAACCTCCTCCATTTTTTAAGTCGGTTAAAAATACATTAATTTTGTCACAAATGAGACTCTACTTTATCACGAATATTATATTTGGCATATCAATAAAATCTTCTAAGTGATACATGCAACGTATTATAAAACTATATAATATATTAAAAAAAATGTATGTAAATTGAAAAACGCGACGGACGGACAGACAAATTGTCGTATTAAATATATAGATAGATGAAATGACCTACCTGATTTAGCCTCTGTTTCTTCTGCATAAACGAAGTATCGTGCAAATACGACAAGTCAATCTGCGTATCAGTACACACTCCCACTCTTGGGAGACTGACATTCCTCAATGGTATCGTATCTTCTAACAGCCATTCAGCGCCGCCAGTACTTTCACATTCATACACACAGACACACAGATTGACGAATCGTGCGTCAGAGCTGTTTGTAGTGGCGCCACCTTTCGGACGAGTGAAGGAACGTCCGCATTTGTATGCGCAAGCGATACGGCCGGAATATGCCGCGCTTAAGTGTAGCGGCTGACCTGGAGCGAAATATAAAATGAAGTCTTAAATCATCAAAACTCTTATACAACTATAACCTTGACTATTTTTTATTGATGTTTTTTGATATATCGTTTTGACAATGAATATGATCTTAAACACAATGCACGAAGGTCCAATAACATGAAATAATTTAGTTTTCCAATAATATTTCATGTTACTGGACCTTTGCACATTGTTTTAAAGATTCATTCATCCACCGAGCCTTTTCCCAACTCAGTTGGGGTCGGCTTTCCAGTCTAACTGCGATTCAGCTGAAGATCAATATTCATTGTCATGGTAAAAATTTTACGAACCATTTATTTGGTTAAATTTGCACTCAGAACCACGTATCTTTCTAGCGAAAACACAACAGCTTTCAATTAGCAGTGGGTGTTATATTTAAACGCGCGTAACTAAATTCACGAGGAATGACGATAATAAATATTTAAGAAATAACTTTGGTACCTGGAATGTCTATAGCTGATTCTTGATCTTTGTTCATCATTTCCCATTCTTTCCATGCATATTCAAAGTCTTCGTCGTCCTTTTTAGTCACATTACATTTCCAAAACCTATCAACAAGTTCAAGTTTTTGGGATCCCTCCTCTTGGCATAAAATTTTAAGGCATTATATAGTTTGGCATAACGTTTTCGCATAACTTTTATTAGCATAATAATACTACTGCATAATAATCCTTTGGCATAATGCAAATGTTAGCATAACTATCATTTAGTATAATAAGTTTTGCCATAAGAAGGAGTTGCATAAATTTTAAAGGTTTATTATGTTTATTCGTCTATTAATTATGAGCCATGAATATATATCATAATTGGTCATAATTGGTTATTTATTATAATTTACGAATTACTCGATTGGAATAGGTTAAGGTGCGGCGAGGGTGGCCCTTTGGCCACCCATGAGCCGCGAACATGTTTGTTTTTGTATGAATTATAATCAAACAAGTAGACAGTAAAAATGAAAAACTTACCTGTTCTCGATAAGCATTAGGTTCATATGTTATTAGTATTTATGACAACAAGCATTATACCAAAATATTTATTTTTAATAATATTATGCCTTATGATCATTATGCTTCATTTCGTTATGCCAATGTAAATTATGTCTATATTTTATGCTTTTCATTAGTAAACCCAAGTTTTTATATAACTTATAATCCCGATTATTGGTATTAAATTTGGGGCCCCATAGATTACACTACACAATACAGTCCGTGGTCCATCCACCTGTAGGATATCAGCCTGTTATTTGAATTTGTTCGAGTCCATAGTCAACTTCAACCAATTCTAACAAGTCTATGGGGCTCTTTATGATTCCTGCCAGTATTATTTAGAAAACAATCAGATTCAGTCCATCAATACTTAGAGATAAATATACTATTCAAGTAGGCTAAATCGTGTTTACCTTAGCGTGCTATCAGAACAAGCGGTGGCCATTATATAGGGCGCTAAACAAGCTGGGTATATTGAGGCGGAACTCAAATGTCCCGCCGCTGGAGTCGCGTGGATCACGTCCACACCGTCCGGGAGAGATAGGGGGCACTCACACACCTACAATAACAATTGTAAAGTAAAGCCAACGAAACGAAAAGTCCCAGTACACAGTAATGACGTAAGTTGGTCGACAAGAACTGTCGTTGCGTGTTCCATGGTACAGGTAACCATTTAGTACCGTAGTTGTCAACCATTTATAAAAATAAAATGTTTTAAAAGGGTTAGACAGAGGCGTTAATTACGCGAAATCAACGAGAATGCTAGTATCTCGCATTTGCTATTGCTAGTGTTTGTAAAAAAAACATACCTTCTTAGTAGATATAGAGATGTGAGAATCCTTGTGTTGTTGTGGTGCGAGTTCGTTATCCATAGACATAGAGTTGTGTCGAGATTCACCGTCGTCTTCCTGTATGAGCGCACTGTCTGGCACGTACATCATGCTGTTCGTGAGGTCATCTACAGGGGATTACATGTTAAATATTAATTCAATTCTATATACATCTGTAAATGTTACGACTTACGTCCAAAGAGCTACACTTAGTTTTAGACGGTTACAACTAGGTGTGGTCACACTTTTCGCAATCTGTGAATATTTTGACCACACAGAAATCGAGTGATCCAGGTTTGTGCTCATTGCTCTGAATAGGGTGTCCACCATAATCAAATTCTGTATACACTTAGCCGAACTACAGGATTTAGCCGATTATCTATACATAGTATAAAAGAAAGTCGCTTTTCCTGTCTGGCTGTCCCTATGTATGCTTAGATCTTTAAAACTACGCAACGGATTTTGATGCGGGTTTTTTTTATAGATAGAGATTCAACAGAAAGGTTTTAATGTATAATACATGTATAAAATACTATTTTTTTTTTATATTGGGTTCGCCAAATTGACGCCGCCCGCCTGGTGGTAAGTCGTGACGACGTCTAGTGATTGTGGGCCACTCTCACAGCATACTAGAGTAATACCGATTATTTTAGAGGTTTCTAATGTAATGTCGTAAATAAACAATTTTTTTTGCGCTTTCATTGCAAACGCTGACGAAACCCTACGAGATAGATCAAAATAATGTACTACAGTATTGTACACCATAGAAAGGTTTACAAAAAGTCAGCGATAGTCTGCGAAGTCTACGAAGTCTACGAAGTCTATCTCTTAAGGATAACTCACAGTAACCATTTTTATCTTTTATAAATGACAAAAAAATAATGTGTCATTTGCCAAGCAATTTTTACCAATGCAGTATTATTCCTTATCTAATTGAATACTTTACATACGTTGTGCATTTAATGTAGACCAAAATTGCCATTCAAACCATATAATTTGGACGAATGACTTAAGAGATATCTCGTGATGGAAAAAAAATACGAGCGCGGCGACACAGCCGGGCTCAATGACAATGGCCAATGACGGCAGTGAACACACAGAGATTTTCAGCAATACAGCATAAATCCTTACCCAATTAAGTACCTTAAATACATTTTGCTTTTAATATAGATCAATATGGCCCTTTACAGCATGTAATTTAAATGAATATTTTCGAAGATATTACAGATTAATAGGTTATATCATAGGCTTTTTCATTAAAAATTAATTTTCATTCATTCGACATTTTTTTCGAAATTCATAGTAGGTACCTTGGTTGGATAGGAATTAGAATAAAACAATAGAATTATAGCCAAAAAGCGGTTTAAAGTAATGTAGGTATTAAAGTTCAAAAAAGAACTGAATAGGATAGGTATAAAGTCATATCTGAAAGACGTCGTCGTTCAAACAGGTCATAGTACAGGGAATGCCCAAAGAGCACGTTCAGCTAGAGACGAAGATTCGTCAAGGGAATGTGAGGCTCGGCTCAGCCAGCTTCGGGCTAGATATAGAGCTGTAGGAGTAAGAGAATCCTCAGTTGAGCGTTAGGCTCGCTGCAGCCAAGATCGAGAAAGTCATAGTGTTCGGAGAGCCAGAGAATCATCTGCCAAGCTTGAGGCTCGCCTCAGCCAGGATAGGGGTAGGCACCGATTACAGAGAGCCAGAACTAATTCGTGGGTAAATAAAGAAAATTCTGGCATGAATTACGATCGATTCCTTACAAGGACGATCGATAGTATCAATTGATAGCATGTCAGTAGTGATTGAACATTGTTTGGCATTGAAATTCAAAGACGAATCTAATTTCACAATTCTAATACCACAGATAAAGACAAAAATTTGTGTGTAGTGAATTTTAAGACTGACATGCTACATAGTCTACATTGCACCCGTGCGAAGCATGGGCGGGTCGCTAGTAAATAATATAAAAAGAAGACGTCGTCGTGTCGAATTTCGAAAGTCCCGCTTGGATGTCGTCTTTTGATACCAAAAAATAGTTTATTATGCTCGTGTCATAAACATTCATACAAAGAATCACTTAAATAATCTTAAATGTACACAAAAAAAGAGAAAAATATATCACACAATATAATGTATGATAGGCGGACATATAGCTAAAGAACAAAATCTTTCAAGCAACCTTAGGACGTAAAGAATATGGTAAGAAATTATAGGGGCTTCTTACATGCTTACCCTGTGAAACTTTGAAGCAAGAAGGTCAGTACTTACCAGTAGGATCAGTTTGTGATGAGACTGTCATTCTCCACATGTGTACTGTAGATCCTCCGTCAGTCCTCTCCAGAACAACGATATAAAAAGGCTCGTTGAATATCGCAGCTTTTCGCAGATCAACTATAGCTTCTAGTCCGGCCTCCGTTATGGTATTTACATCGGAATTTTCCACACCTGAATCTATGTTATCTGGTTCCGCTGCTTTTCTTTCACCTGGCAAAGATATGATTACTTAAATACTGTTATTTTACTAGATATTATGTCTAAAATGGGTGTAGAGGGGTTCTACCAAGATCTTATGGACTCGAGTCAACCTTAACTGCAAGTGGTGCACATACCGATCAACGGACGACGCTCGATAAGTGGCAATAGGTTCGCCACCTATTACGTAGGACTAACAATTTTACTGGCGAAAAGTGGGTATTTACCACGCCTTTGCCTACACCTACGAGTAAACAGGCGTGGTTTTATGTTAGTATGTATATAAAAAATGTAGCTTTGGGCTTTAATGATGACTGATCTGGGCTGAATGAGGCTCTTTAACATACTGATGTTAAAGAGCCCTATCAACAAATCCGATGCCCGAGTCATCGTTGCTCGCACGCTGGGCAACGAGTGACAGACGAACGAGGCAATTCTCGGCCCGAAAGAATACGGAAAGTGTCCCAAAACAGTAATAAGGTAAGCCCTATTACATGGGACTAACAGTGATAAACCCGTTCGAAGATGAAGCCGTGATTTTTATATGCGTCACTCCCGGATTTATCCCAGTGTCTCAGGTCAAATATTGGTACGATCAAACGACGGTAAAATATATTTTATGTTTCTGATTTGTAGTCAAAATTCCTATCATCGTTATTGCTCAGAGCACAAAATCACAAGTGATCTTTGTGTACGAATGATGTGTAAACTTAAATTTATTGACTTATCGAGCAAAGCGTCTAGATTTCGAGATAGGACAATTTTGCTTTCGTCCGTCTGTGTGTCTGTATGTGTGTTCCGGGCTAGCAGCTACAGTTCTTCATGAAATTTGGCCCAAGTGTATCTTGATTAAATAGTTACGATTTTTTGCATTCCTTTACTTGAGAAATTTTTTATCGGCAGTTTTTTTTAATGGGAGAATACCATTTTTTTTAATGTTTGCGAGGTCTACTTTTCGACTATAGGGCGACCACTAGTGTATTTATTCCTCAACAATAATCGTACCAGTAATAAGTTGTTCCTGGAACACGTGCAACAGCTGCGTGTTGTGCCAGTCGTGTGTCGCGTCGGCGATGGCGTGCAGCTGTATGATAGCCCCGGGTCGAGCGGTCGACTGTTGGGACACTATCCTGATACGTTCGTGGAGCGGGACGCCGCAACCTTCTTCTAGTGTCGAGTCCGATGACATGGACATTGTGTCGTGCTGTTGAAGGTACATACAGAAATAATTAGTTCATATTCGCAATTATTTAAAAATGTGCTAAGGAAATCTACAGATCGCGTCACATAAAAATAACGCTCTACACTCTCTTGCAACGTTCTTTTTACGTGACACGTATTGTACCAACATCAGTGCACCTTATAACTAACAGACGAGGCTCTGGCAAATACACTTAGATCCGGATATGGCAATAAGCTGGCCCCCTATTACGAGGAGGTTAACAAAGTATCTGGCGAAACGTGGGTATAATAGTGCCTTTTCCTAACCCTACGGGGATAAAGGCGTGATTTGTGTCTGTCTGTAATTTAAAAATGTTTTCTAGTAAATTACAAGTTGAAATTAGTGCAGTTATTAGGTTTCATAGAATAAATGTTAAGATAGTTACCAGAACATCCTTATGTCGTCTCTCCGAAGTGGCTATTTCAGCAAGAAGTGTGCGCGCGTCTATCACAGCTTGATACACCCTCAGACTTTCCCCGTCGCTCGCCACGAAGCACGCCGACGGCGAATTTGATAAATTACCTAAAGTTGTGCTGAAGAAATACAAAAAAATATTATTCTAAAGTGTAATTACCTAATATACACTAGTATTAAATTTTATTATGTACCAACTAAAAACCCGTATGCTTTAGGGGAATAGATTCAGATGATAAAAGTAACACCATAGCATTTATTACCTTGTGCGTGCACGTTCACGTACCCGTTGTTCGCGCGCTCGAGGTACGGGCACGCCCAATGTGGGCTTACAATGAATTTAATTAATCTTTTGTACAAAAAAAATATTCTAAAAAGAGTACTTATGTAAAGTTTTTAACAGTTTTTTTATGTTTTTTTTTTATAAATTGAAAGCTACTGCTTCCCGAGTTATTTCAATTTGGTCCCATTCCGGTAATTTGAAGTCGGTTTTGTTTTGTTTTTATGTTGGACGTATTTGTAACAATAATACCTAGAATGGGAATGCACTTTTGAATGTTAACTGTACCTGGGTAGCAATGTAGGCAGCCATGCAACATTACTGAACGCAGACAAATGCGGCGAGTTGACCCGCGCCAGTTCGGCCACTCCCCCGGACTTGCCGAGCGGCCCCACACACTCCACCCTCCACATGATCAGCTCGGAGCAGAGCCCGCCGGCTGCCGCGTCGTCCTCATACTTGTGAGTGTCGCGTTCGCTATCTGTATTGTACAAATATTGTTCATTTACATAATTATTTCAGCATTTCGTAATAACTTCTCAATACCGTTTGCAATAGACATGATGAGCTAGAGAAACAGAACATAATGCGAGATTATACAGGATCCAAAGGTAAAAATAGCTGAAAAACCAGTTTAAAAGTTAATTTTAGTCAAAAGTACATACTTATTACGATTGTTGCCTCGTCGGGGTAGATAGAGGAATGTTTTATACCTACTTATCGCCAACAAGTTAGTCAGACCCACGTAATACATTACCATGGAACTTTTATGTTTGTTAAAGCCTCGTCTCGTTGTTCGGCAGGTGCACCACTTGGGGTTAACTTGGGACCCTAAAATCTTAAGGTAACTTACAAATAGTTATATTGTGGTCAATTCATAGTTAAACAGAGAAAAAAATCCTCCATTTAACTCAAAAATTGAAGTAATTTGTTACTTTCTACACTCACCGGATATGTTATGATGGCTCGTAGTGAGCAGAAGAGGTAATACTGGATGGCATGTAATGTCATTTACTCTAAACCTATGGCCGGATGCTCTTGAAGCGTGGCCTATTGATAGCACCTGAAAAATGAATTAAAATATAACATCTAATTTTGTATAAATATATGAGATACAGAGAAAGGTGATTAAACTCTCATTGTGGATGACTTTCCCTAAGCTCACGTGGTTCTTATTTAACCAATTCAGTAGTTATTTGTAACCTACTTGACATTCCATCTATTAGAAACAACCGAGAGAACGTCTAGAAAGTCCGAGTCGTCCAGGACTTTAATTGGCTGTGCCAAAGCGGCTGGCACGTAAGATTTCGTTGCCTTCAACATTTCATCGCAAAGCAACGGATTTCTATTTTTTTTAAATTACAATATAGGTGCTACTTTTTATTAAATTCATTCGGCCATTTTGGACATAACCCATTATATCCGTGGCCCGGTGACGGCAATAGGCTTACCCCTAAAATACTAAAATACTGGCAAATTGTGTGTGTTAACGCGTCGAATAGTTTCTAGTTCCCAATTTTCATGGGAACATATTACCGTCATAACAAGAAGCATAAGCTTTCTGCCAAGTCCAGTCGTTTCAGAGATTAGCCGGAAAAAACAGATAGACAAAATTGTAAAAAAATAAGTATATATTTTCGTATGCATTTAGTGAAAAGCTGTTATTAAAAAATTTGGAATTACAAACAGACCCCTGAAACTTTATTTATCTGTATATGTACCTGTGAAAACTTAGATTTATCGTCGAACGTGAGTTGCCAGAGGTTGAGCGTCCCGTTAGTATGGTTGGTGACCATCGATATAACCGGCGCCGAGTCCAACACGTCGCCATCCGGATTCTCCCCCAAGTCTTCTGTGGCGATGCTCGTTTTACGCTGCATTTCATTGTTATTTTCTTCTTGAGGACCTGCACGATTTAAAACATACCTAGTCATAATATAGACGGTAGTTTTGGATATTTTTACGCACAGAAATCCAATAAATAAGGTTCATTTTCATATTGAAAGACTTGTCAATAATAATTGACCATGCCCGGGACCCATAAATAAAGTTTAAACAAACACAAAAGGACGTCTTTATCCTCGAAGGAGTAGACATATTTTCCCTCGAGTTTTCTTAAATAGTAGTATATTATAATATTGGTCAGTTTACCATTTTCCTGTGCATCATTTTGTTCTTCCCCATGTGGCCACTCATTTTCTTCCCTTTCTTCCTGTACACTGGCCAACGGCGTTGTTACTGTCTCTGGTTGCTGTTGTGTACCCACTAATAAAAAAAAACACATTTTAATTAAGTATTAAGTTACTGTATTTCAAAGCAATGAGTTTACTTAAACCAGTCTTAAAATATTAAGATAGAATCTTGTAATATTAAGTTATTGTTTGGCGCAAACCAAGGAACATATCTTGAGAATGGGTTTTTGTGGCTCTCTCTCTATCTGATATTTAGGTGGGCTTCCTTTATTTTGTTTTGGTAGAAATTGACTGAAAATGTACGAGTATAAGCTACTCGTACATTTTGTTGTACCCTACATCGACAGATTGAACCACCTCAAGGTATAAGCAATCTTGACTTTAATTATATAACCTTCACAACTGACTGACTTTCATAAGTATTACCTTATTACCTTGCAACCCAATTGAATAAACGAATTTTCATATTTTAATTTTAACACACTGGCAGATCGCCTGCAGGCTCATATCGTTAGGACGGTCTTATTTGTTCGATTTTTAACCTTCAAGCAACTCACCAGGCATGACGGGCTTAGTCCTATGTCGCACGTATAAAGGCTGCGCTGCAGCGTGGTAAAGCGCTGCGGGCGTGCACATAGTGGTCGCGTCACCTAAAGGGAAGGCTGAAGGTATTCTCGCTGAAAACGATACTTGCGCTTGACGGATCGCGCCCGCTTGTAACTCGTCCAACCATTCACAAACCCTGCACAAAAAGGATATAGTGCATTCGATAAAGTAAAGTAACCGCTTTACTATTGAAAAGAAATAATATAAAATCGATAATCACAGAGTATAGCTTTTCCACCAGAGATGTGCTATGCTACGTTGCTATGGATGCGTTTGATATCCACCAATCATATTCATTGGTACACAGCGCAGATCCTCGCAGCATAGCTGCATAGCTCACCTTTGGTGAAAAAGCACCCTAAATAGCATTCATAGTTAGCTGGCTCGAAAATAGTAAGTAGAGCATACACACACACACACACATATCACGTCTATATCCCCGAAGGGGTAGGCAGAGGTGCATTACACACCCACAATTTGCCAGTATTTTTAGTCCTACGTAATAGGGGGCAAGCCTATTGCCGTCACCGGGAACAAATATAATGGGTTATGTCCAATGAGGCCCAAGAATTTAAAAGTAGCAGCTATATTGTAATTTTGAAAAAAAATTTAAACCCGTTGCCTTGCTATGTAGTGTTGACTAAAGGCAACAAAATCTTACGCGCCAGCCGCTATGGCACTGCCAATTAAAGTCCTGGGCGTCTTGGACTATTGGGAGATTTTGAATTTTATTTATGTTTATATTGTAATTCGTTATCTAATTCTATAAACTATCACAACATAATTCTTATTTCATTTTTCTTTTTCATTAATCAATTTCAGTTCGATGAACTTTAGTTAGGGTTACTTACCATATGAGAAAGCTTCCATCTACAGGGTGTATGGAGAACAGTAGATCAGGACTTTGGTGCCAGTCTCTCAACAACGACTCAATTTTCGCATCAAGGGAATCCGGTAGGTGCGTACACGTCACGTCCGTTGCTATAGAGTTAATTGACGTTGTGTTTGACAAACTTGGATGACTGTGGTTGCCGTTGGCTACAAGAAGAAATTGATAATTAAATTGTGTTAATAATATTGATAAAAAAATTCTTCTAGATAACGAATTTTTTTTTTAATTTTTTTTTTTTATTTCATTTACAAAGTTACAATAAATTTTTAACACTAATATACCTCGCCAAACTTTAACGTTTGAAGGCGAGACACGCTCATTTACTTTAAAAAAACTAAACTTACATACTACGTTGGTGCCTATGAAGTAAATTCTAATAACTACCTACTTTTATTTTTACTCTTAAGAGTACGGTGACCCAATAAATTTATCGTGAGAGAATGATGCTCTTTAATTTCGACTTAATGACGCCTTTGCTACACTTAGGACTACTTCTTAGAACCTTATATTTATTAAATATTTTAGGTACCAAAAATTTCGACATTCTTTCCCCATAGTAATTAGTCACTTTTGGTTGGACAAGTCTTATCTCCCTTACAGATCTAGTATTATATTTATTGTTTACATATGTTTTATACTGTTCACTATAATAATGATAATGCTCCAAACCTATAATAATAACCTATAAAATTACATAATTTTAAACACGAGGTATCTTATTTTTTTAAAACATACAGGTACCAGAGATCCTAGGTATAGGGATATCTTACCTGGTTGTTCGTCACTGTTGCTATTATCCTCGGATTGCATTTTAGTTAAATGTTGACTTGGCCGCCTATGTCCTATGGCGCAGCGTGAAATTAAATATATGCAGTAAAGCTAATAAATAAGCAGCTTGGCATAATATTTATGATTTACTGTAGCACAACAAAGGACATTTAAAAAAAGTAACAATACTTTTATATAGTATTATAGTACAATCAATATAAAATTCACCGTTATACTTGCTACAATATACCGCATTAGTCTACAAAAAGCTGTTAGGGTTCGAGATTAAAAGCTTTTAAATGGTTTTGAAACGATATTAATAATGAAATAGGTACGCTTATAGATTTTACAATATACTTGCGACAAATACATTTGTTATATGTAAGTAAAATGACGTTACTGACATCTATGTATCATATAGTTGTTGTTACTTACTAGTTTCATTATCTCCGTCGTGATGAGTTGTGTGATCCGATCCGGAACCGCCTTCGTCTGTTTCCTCCTTATCTAATATCTAAACCAAAATTTAAGTTTATACCAAGATAGTTATAACTCACACGTCCTACTAATATTGTAGAAGTTTGTATGTATGGATGTTTGTTACTCTTTCACGTAAAAACTACTAAACGGATTTTGATGAAAATTTACAATAATATAGCTTATACATCAGAATAACACATAGGCTATAATTTATAATTATACGGCGACGGGAACAGTAATCACGCGGACGAAGTCCGGGCGACCACTAGTCAAAATAATGTCTTTATTCCCAAAAAGATAGATATACTGGCGATTTAGTTGAAATAGCCTTGGGATTTGGATTTTTGGTGGAAAAAAAATGTGTTAAACATATTGATAACTAATTTTGAAATCCTGTTTGTGATCATCGACTTTTGGCTCTGACTGTACAAGCCTAACTTAGTTTGCTAAAGCCAAATAGTTGGCCAAAGTCCACCAGCTCATTTTTCCAAGGGAGTAAGACCTATTTTTTTTAAATTATCTAATAAACTAGCCGAAGTGTTAATTACTTACTTTTTTGGTTAAATCATGCAATATAGCCTCCGCCTGACTAGTAAAGTGCATCTCCTTGTTGTGGAGCCAGTGTAGTATGAAGCGACCGCCGCCGGCCAGGGACGGCACCAGCGGTATGTCTGTCTCCGCGTTTATTGAAGCTGCCAGGTGGAAGTGTAGGCCTGGGTAACGACAATTGGGAATTATTTTATATGTTACTAGCTCCACCCGCATGATATAGTTTTCCCTCGTATCAAATTCCCATGGAAACATTACAGAGCTAAACATTGAGAATGCAGGGACATTATAGTGCATTTTCAAAATAGGTTCTGTAGTTTTGTACCCTATTTAATGCAAATATTTCACAACACACAAATATCTCGCCTATATCCCCGAAAGGGTAGGTTCATTACACACCCACAATTTGCCAGTAATTTTAATACCACGTAATGGGGGGCAAGCCTATTGTCGGCACCGGGCAAATTTCAAAATTCTTCTTCAATAGTTAAAGGACAATGGGCGCTTCTGGTACATCGCGGCCGTCAATGAAACTAGTTCCCCTTCTTCAATAGTTTTAAAATCAGTTACCACATTAAAAATTCTGTTATTACGATTAAAACTAGTAGATATAGGTACCTCCAGTATAGGAACTAGCGTGATAAGGGTTGTGGAAGTCATGTGCGCTGTACGTAGAAGGTAACGTGGGTATGGGCGCGCCCGGTTGCTTCGACGACTGGGCCGTTCGTCGTATATGGAAACACGTTCTGGAATACAAGATACTTAATTAGTATTTTTAGATGACCATGGTAAGGATTAAAAATTAAAAAACATTTTATTGAGTGAGGGAGCGAAGCGACCGAAGTCTCCGTTTCAACTTGCAGACTGGGGAGAATTTCTTTCGTCTGTTCCTTTACATCTACGGGTTCTGTCAGATCATGTTTGAGGCCGTATTTATCAACCAATTTGCATGAAACTTTACACACACACTCCTTGCTTACAATGCTAACAACAACATTTGAATTATATTTTCTGGATTGGATGACAAATGAAAGAGTAATAAAGAAAATTTAAGAAGAAATTTTCTAAACAAAGCCACTCCCGAAGCCTACGGTTCACAGAACCACTAGTATTAGATTAGATTAGATTAGAATAAACTTTATTGTACACCAATTAAAAATCATAGGATACAACAGATACAGGATGTTGGTGTGTGGTGGTGTGTGTGTTAACATTTTGTTATTTATGGTAACATCTGTCCTGGCTGGATTTTCTTGCCTGCTACCGGGCAATAGGCTTACTCCCTATTACGTAGGACCCACAAAATTACTAAACAAAGAACAATGGCAGTTGCCCATACTAGCAATATTGTCTGACACAAAAGATGAGCGCACATAAACGAAAAATATGTAGAACGATTCAGCGTCCCTTGTAGACTCCATAAGTGAAGTCATTTTCGATCGAGAAAGCCGGAAAATAAAGATACTTTTTTGGGTGCAAAGGGGCCCTTCTTACATCTATCGGGCCCCAGCGACCTCACCTGCTGATTAACGGACGAGGTTCGTATATTACGGTACCCATGTGGTGGCTTTGGCCCCTACGTGGATACCAGGTGGTACAACAGTGTTGGTCCAGGGGGGTACCACCGTGCAGCTGTGCTAAAGCCCCCCAAGTAACCCAGCCCAGGCTGGGTTGCGTTAGGGGTTCAGCAGCTGCACTGCCGGGCCCGGGGCGGTGTATGGTGCGGCAGGCAGGGGTCCAGTGGGGGCGAAGCGGAGTCTAGTGTGGGTGGTGTGGGTCGATTCGCCGGCCAGGGAGACCCTTAGCAACGGCGTTGCCGCGGCCGCCCGCAACATAGTCATGGGGCCCGCCTGGGACCAACCACCCCAGTAGGCTGCCCCACATGTTGCGCATAATCCTGTTGTGGGGTCGCCGCTCCGGGTGGTAACCGGTGTGGGGTAGCGGCGGCCTTGCATCAGGGGGGTTTGGGAGCCCTTCCGTCCGGCGGGTCGGCTCCGACCTAACCACACGGTTCTAGACGAAGCTAGCCTCTGCACTTTGTCACTTACTGCCGCACCAAATATCGCCCTGTCTTCACGCTTCCCCATATTTCACAATGACAGTGCAACAAGAGAATAGACGGTACACAGCGGCCCCTAGAAACCCCACAAAGTTGACTTCGTTTGAGGTGGAGTTCGCGAATATCCGCGGACTCCATGCAAACCTCGATACCGTCCACCATCACCTGGAGTCGGCACGGCCCTCTGTGATGTTCCTAACGGAGACACAGATACGCCGCCCTGACGACACGTCGTACCTCTGTTACCCGGGCTATATCATTGAGGAACAATTCCGCGATAAAGCCGGGGTGTGCGTGTTCGTTAGGGCGGATGTTTGCTGCCGCCGGTTGCGCTGTCTGGAGAACCCCTCCTACTCCGTCCTTTGGCTGCACGTGGATCATGGCTCCATGAGCCAGATCTACGTGTGCGTCTACCGCTCCCACACAGGGGACACTGGGACAACAAGGCTTTTCGAATACCTCAGCGAGATGGCTGACGATGCGCAGGTGCGGTTCCCGAACGCTGACCTGGTTTCCCTGGGGGACTTTAACGGTCATCACGTTGAGTGGCTGGGGTCCCTTAGGACCGATCATGCGGGACGAACCGCCCATGCATTCGCTCTCTCCCACGGGCTGACCCAGATGGTACGGGGGATCACCCGGATACCTGACAGGTCAGACCACACGCCCGCCTTGCTGGATCTACTGCTGACGAGTCGCCCAGCCGAGTACAGTGTGTCGGTACGCGCCCCACTGGGCACATCCGACCACTATGTGGTGCACGCCAGCTTCCAAGTGCCACCGCCTGCTCGTACTGAACAAATGACTCCACGACTATGGCACTACTCGTCGGCAGACTGGGACGGTCTCCGCGATTACTTTGCGTCCGTCCCGTGGAGCCAGCGCTGCTTTGTAGGGAAGGCGCCTTCGGATAGCGCTGCTGCCATTGCTGGCGAGATCAGTCTAGGGATAGAATATTATATCCCTTTCACTGATGTCGCCAGCATCCGCAAAGCTCGCCCCTGGTTCGGGCGTGAATGTGCCGAGGCTGTCCAGAAAAAACAGTCGGCATATCGCGCCTGGGTCAGGGCTCGGGCGGCACGTGACCCGAACGTGAACCGCATCAAAGCAGCGTACAATCGGGCCACTGGGTTCAGCAAGAGGGCCTTCAAGAGAGCGGATGCCCAGCGCGTCGCGCGGCTTGGTCAGGAGCTCACATCCCATCCCACGGGCAGCCGTGGATACTGGCAACTGGCCAAAGCCGTACAGTCAAATTTTTGTCAACCCTTGCTGCCACCACTGCGTTTTCCTGATGGATCACTGGCTCACAAAGCCCAAGAGAAGGCGGACATGCTCGCAGACCTCTTTGCGGCTAATTCCCGGGTCGATGACCGTGGCCTGCAGCCCCCCGCCATCGCCAACTGTGGCCACACTATGCCTGATATTGTTATCAGGCAATGTGATGTACGGGCAGTGCTGCGGTCACTCGACACGCGGAAAGCCAGTGGCCCTGACGGCATTCCGGCGGTGGTGCTACGAAAATGTGCTGCTGAGTTGTCTCCAGTGTTAACGCGTCTGTACCGCCTGTCATACTCTACAGGCGTCGTGCCGGAGGCCTGGAAGGAGGCGAACGTACAACCGATCCCCAAGAAAGGGGATCGATCCGATCCCCAAGAAAGGGGATCGATCCGATCCAGGCAACTATCGACCCATAGCTGTCACCTCAGTCATTTGCAAGGTGCTCGAGCTTCTTATTAATAAGCAGCTCATGCGATACCCGGAGGATCACTCGCTAATCAATGATCGGCAATATGGCTTCAGGCCAAAACGATCAACGGGTGACCTCCTGGCATTCGTCACGCATGTATGGGGTGAGGCTATGGAAAAGTTCGGCGAGTCCTTGGCTAATAGCCTGGACATCGCCAAAGCTTTCGATAGGGTCTGGCATGCTTCGCTCCTTTCCAAGCTTCTATATGGTCTACCTCCTCAACTGTGCAGCTGGATTGCCAGTTTTTTAAACGAGCGCCGAGTGCGGGTCCTCTGCGATGGCCAGGCTTCTCGCTTTTTGCAAGTGAATGCCGGGGTACCGCAGGGGTCCGTACTGTCACCAACTCTCTTTCTTCTGCATATCAATGATATGCTTTCCCTCGGGAACATTCATTGCTATGCATATGACAGTACATTGCACGGGAGTTACTCGGTTCGTCCGACGGCGGGGCGATCTGTGATAGAGGAGGAGAGACGACATCTCGTGGGTGATCTCGACCGAAACCTCGACAGTATCTCCCAATGGGGTGCCGAGAACTTGGTCGAGTTCAATGCCCACAAAACACAGGCGTGTGCATTTACAGCGAAAAAATCCCCTTTCCTTCCCCTACCCACTCTTCAGAATGCAATATTACCAATGAAGGACAATCTAGACATCCTTGGCATAGACGTTCGTCGAGAGCTCAATAACACAAAATACATTGAGAGATGTATTGGGCTAGCTTCGCGGAAACTAGGAATACTGAACAAGGTAAAGCGATTCTTTACACCGCACCAGAGGTGTCTGCTGTACAAAACGCAGATTAGACCCTGCGTTGAATACTGCTCTCACCTCTGGGACGGCTCCGCGAAGTATTTGCTGGACGCACTCGACGCTATGCAGCGACGCGCTGTTCGCATTATAGACTGTCCGGAGGTAACGGGAAGCCTTGAGCCGCTAGCCCAGCGCCGAACAATTGCTTCCTTGGCCGCGTTCTACCGTATTTACCACGGTGAGTGTTCTGAAGAGCTCTTCAACCTGATCCCACCCTCTCCCTTCCGATCCCGAACAACGCGTGCCGGGCAGAGATGTCACCCTCATACCGTGGAAACCGTCTTCGCGAGAACCGAGCGTTTTAAACGATCGTTTCTCTGCCGAACGATGGTGGCTTGGAACGCCCTGCCTGCGCACGTGTTTCCTCCAACATATAACCCTGGGCTCTTTAAGCGAAGCGTGAAGAGGCACATTACAGGGTCGTCAAGTTGAGGGCCACTCTCTATAGTATTCCTGTGTACTGTGAGAGTCGCCCTCAATTGCCAGACGTCGCCTCAGCTTACCATCAGGCGAGTGGCGTCAATTTGTCGACCTAAATATTAAAAAAAAAAAAAAAAAAAAATACTACTTATTATGTTTTCATATTGTAGGTTATGTTGTCGTAATTAGTCTCGCCATAAACTATATGTTCAACCATCATGGTAGTCACACAAGGAAATAAATCGGCATCCAGAGTACGAATTATTGCATAAAAACAGATAAAGCACACAAAACAACACCATCGACAAAAAAGCGAAGAGTATTCTATGATCTGTCAAAGTGACAAGGTTGTATCGCACGACATCATTGGCTGTGATTGGCTGGCGTACGTGCCTCACAGTTATAAATAATCGGTGATAATCTTTTAAAATCTAGATTTAACGCCGGCTTTTATTGGAACATTTAGATACTTGTCAAATCGCAAAATAAACAATAAATATAATATAATATAATATATAATATTTATGGGCGTTTGAGACACTGAGTGACAGAGAGAGACAATGAGACAATTTTTTGCCATTGTTCTTTATTAAGTGGGTGTGGCACCTCTGCTTTTTGGCGATATACGTGTCACAATATGTAGGCATGTAGTTAAAGAGTAGTAATGGTCTTACTTCATATGTTTAAGTCTCTGCATAAACCGATGCTTGTGTCGGTGCGTAGCGCGCTGCATGCGCGGCGGGGAGCGCGAGTGTGACGTCACACAGCCGCCGCCCCACTCGTCTTCGGGGAGGAGGGTCTCGGCCCACACGCGGCAGATGTTGTCCACGCATGACGTCACCAGCACGTTGCCGACGCTACCCCTGCGATACCATGTCACCGTTAGATTAAGAAAACCAGCCAAGTGCGAGTCGGACTCATGCACGCAGAATTTAGTACCATTATCTATAAAACATTATAAAATCATGTCTGTTGTATGGGAGCCCCTTAATTTTTTTTTGTATTGCTTTTTATAGCAGTGACAGACAGACACGGAGTCTTAGTAATAGGGTTCCGGTCCTTACCCTTTGGGTACGGAACCTTAAAAACGAAGTTCCTAAAATAAGAATACTCTAATTGCGAATGAAAATTTTGTCTTATGTCACCAGACAGAGTACCTACACAATACTATTGGGCCCTCAAGTTGACGACTGGCGACCCAATGATGATGTGCCTCTTCACGCTCTGCTTTAAGAACCTTCTGACACGATTTCACTACAAAACTCAAAATCGTTTTTATTGGGTTTTGGGCATCGAGATTGAGATCTTGAGAGAACACATATTGCTGCTTTTTATATGCGTTGTAACGTCGCCGTCGGCAGATGTATACAACTACATCTGTCGACATCATCTACCTGGGCTGCCCTTATCCCAATTATTTGGGGTCGGCGCAACAAGTCTTTCTCCTCCACACACCTATGTCAGACGTCATCTCTTCATTCACTCCTCTCCTTGTCATATACTCTTTCACACATTCCATCCATCTTTTCTTTGGCCTACCTCTACTTCTTAAACCCTCTACAGTCATACTTTGCACCTTTCTAACGACATTGCTTTCCTCTCTTCTCATAACATGTCCATACCATGACAGCCGCTCGCTTCTCAATTTTTCATTCACTGGTGCAACTTTCAAACTTCCTCTAATATACTCGTTCCTTACCCTATCCATTCTTGTCACACCACACATCCATCTTAACATTCGCATTTCCGCTACATGCAATTGTCTTTCATCCGTCGCTTTTTCGGCCAAACATGAAAGTCCATACAGGACGGCAGGTCTGACGACAGTCTTGTAAATTTTCCCCTTAAGTTTCGGAGGAAATTGGGGGACGCATATAGTGGCTTTGATCTGCCACCATTTCATCCAACCTGCATCAATTCTGTGCTTCACTGTACGATCGATTTCACACAACTACATCTGTCGACGTTTACAACTAAGTATTTGGTAGGAATCTCCTTTTAATACCTAAAGGAAAAAACTTAATAACTTACTTAGGCATGTATTTGCTGGTTTTCCGCCATGACAGGTGTGTGACAGCACGCGGGTGCGCAACATAGATGAATGTGTAATTCAACTCCTGTGCAGAGTGATCGTTGTGCGTTTGACTTAATACTGAAACGCGTCATTATTATAATTCAGTATTTATTTACATCACAACTTATAACATACAATTTAAAATAGGATGAATAGTCTGATAAGCCGTAATCTTTCATTAAATATAAGTGAGGGGGATTCCCCAAAACAGTAAACGTGGGGCAGTACACCCAGAGTACTGGAAATACCAACTAACCTTGCAAGTTGCAGAAAACAAAAAGTTTTATTTTTAATATTATGTATACATTTAGACACTACCTACCAATTTTCTTTTTAATATATCTGCGATCAGTATGAACATCTGAAGAGATCTTAGAAACGGTATCGCCAATGTTTTATTCCTTCAGGTCAAAGGTTCAAATCAGCAAAAAACTCGAAATTTTAGGAACCTGGTTGTTAACTTGTATAAACTTATATTTGGTCATCCTAAAAGCTATATTCTTGTTTTCTTTATACCTTTATTCTGGTACCAGATCTTGACAAGTCTGTCGTTGATGCCGGACGTCGCGAATAACACACCGTCGGGTGAGAATGCCAAGTGATGCGCCGGAGTTGCGGTGTGACATTGCCATACACATATCCATCCCTACAAACGAAACATAATGCTACTTAAATGTAGTAACAATGTCTTGTTTCCGGAAATATGAACCGTTTTAGTGTACCTATGTTTTATCATTCTTGTGTACCTAAGTATATTAGATCTATAGTATAGGTAGTACGAGTATTCCTCATTCTTCGGCTTTCTAACACCTGAACTTCGATATTTTCCGTAAAACGACTACTATCTATATCGAAATTTTTATAGTTAGTCGTATTTTTAGGGCTCTTGTGTCATTCTTATACTAAAATTAATTTAATAGAAGTTCCCATAATCTACTTTAGGTTACAATAACTTATATTTAGTAATTCAGACTAGACTGTAAAGTACCTATATGTAAGTCACATGGTCATAAACAAGTACCTAATTGATCATAGTTTCAGCGAAATATATATAGTTTATACAGAGATAAACACAAAACGATAAGAATGGACGATGGCGGAGGAATCTATTGTTTGTGTAAGATACATATATGATTATCTTATCAATGTATCGCAATCTGTGTGGACGACTTACAGGCTCGTCTTCTTCGGACTGTTTCGGTTTGTCTTCTTTGTCGCCCCCGATTTGGAATGTCACTCCGGAACTCGCTGAAACCAGACCATGTATATTACAAAACTAGAAATATTTTTTTTTTATATTAGGTTCATCAAATTGACATCTCCATCTGATGAAAAGCCGTGATGACGTCAAGTGATTGTGGGTGACTCTGATCGTACACAATACTTTTGATAGTGGCCTTCAATTTGACGACCTATTGATATACCTCTTCACGCTGATTTTAACTAGACTTTCACAGCTACTTTTTATCCCGGGTATATGATACCATGGGAATTGAAAAACATATCTACGCGGGCGAAACCCGTTAATCTGAAAAACGAGCCTGATTGCAATTTACGACGACAAAAACTTAATTAACAGGGAGTCCTCAGGTGAGACCAGTCGGAGCACAACGTTACAATAAAACATCTTACGTTGGCTATCCTCTTGGTAAAGCGACGCCTGGTGCCATAATTGCAGTATCTTCCCGCCCGTGAGTAATCGCGTGCCTTCAAGATTCCAGGATAGAGCAGTGATCGGCCCGTCTGCCACCAACTTGCCTGTTTGCACCCATCGGTACTCCAAGCCCTGAAAACGAATGTTACTTTTATTGCAGGGTCATAACATATTTACCTATTTTCTTAGAGAGAGTTCGTGCCTCGGAGAGCACGTTAAGTCGTCGCTCGTCGGCCCCGTCCCGGTAGCCATATGAACATCTCAGTCGTTAGGGGTAGGTAGGTGAAGGCCGAAAAAATCCGTCTGGTCTAACTACAGAAGAATTTATTGAAAGAAGAAGATTGCGGAGGTCAGATGACAGTCGTTTCACGGAAAATATCGCAAGGTTTTGCTGCATCGCAGTTGGACTGGGTTCGGAAAAGGCACAGTGGATGATAAAGATATAAAATTTATTAAGCAGTCTTTCCGATAGAAAGCCATAAACAAATTAGATAGAGAAATAGAAGGGAACTGTCGCTCGCAGCATCAGTAGGAATTCACTACATCCATTGGTTAATCAGAGAGATACATCGCTAAAGAACATATAAAACTTTTTATAAAATAATGAAGAGCAGTCCCATTATGCTAACTTGAGGTTTAGCGAATAGCAGTTTTGGATAAAAATATCTATACAACCCATATATATATAACCCAGTAATTATCTACGTGACGTAATTCTAATCGTTAGTCAATCCAACCGCAAACAATGTATCGTTAATCTAAAGAGCAATTAAGAGAATCCTCTGTTACATTTGTAGTGCATGATGACACGCTAAATATTTAATGTACCCTACAAAAGAGTAGGTACTAAGTTTAGTTTTAGGTAAATGGTATAGTTAACTGCTGGCTTAAGTGCTCAGTTACAGCTGAACTTAAGGTTAAAGTTCTAAAATTTGCTAAGTTAATGAAAATGACTGATTTTTTCATAATGTGTTATCCTTCCGAGGGCGTATTCGGGACGTCCGATAATGGGCTTGTACACATAATATTGGCGATGCGAATTCGTGCCGCAAAAAACTACCGATGAATTGCTGCGATGCAAATTCGTGCGGCAAACGGCCTTCCTTCCACGATTCGGATGACCATTCCTTGAAGGCTTGAAGGCGAAAGTCCAATTTTATCGATAATAATATTAAAAAGCTGTAGAGTTTGTTTGAACGCGTTAATCTCCGGAAATACTGGTTCGATTTGAAACATTATTACTAGATTGAACATTGCATTAATAGAGGAAGACTGTTTACTATATTCCATCACGCTACAATGAATAGGAGCGAAGCAGCAGTGAAATATGAAATCTTTCATTTGGAAGCTTCCTTTGAGTGCGCTGCTAAAAAGGATAGAATTATGCAATTATAATGTTCCAAAGAATTGTTTCCTCTTAAACATTTTAATTGAGGAACTCTGTAATTAAAAAAAAAAATATTTATCAAACGTATTGACCATACCCACATGCAGTCGTGACTCGTGACGCAGTCTCAGTACAAACTAAAATGTGGTCATTAAGTGTGACGTAAGATCGCAGAACGATATGTATAAACGATGGGAATCAACTCGCAAGTTCTTGCGATGCGTTGTGCGAGTCCGTAGACTTTTGCAATGGGGCGTCGTATCGCTTTAATGTGAACAAGCCAATGCACGTAAGGCCTATCTCCAGACATCGCTGCCGTGTGTATTAGTGCCAATTGTATAGCGGCGGACGGGCAATCACAGAATGAGCCATGATTACCGTCATCATCATCGTAATACGTTCCTAGTACTTTTTTTTTATTCTTTATTGTACAGATTTACAAAACAAACAATAACAATATGTACAAAGGCGTGCTTAAGCCAGTAATGGCTTTTCTTCCAGCAGAACTTAGAGGTATAGAGGAGATAAATAATACTAAAGAGAGAAGAGGTAAGTGTAAACACGTACACATACAACATTACATATAATACAAGAAGAAAATTAAACTAATAAATGTAATACATATAACAGACATTAAATACATACACATAAGAACTTAATAATATAAGACTAAAGCTAAATACCTACATGCTACATACAGATGTAAATATACTTACTAAATAAGACGGAGATAATATGAAACAAATGAAAGTCAAAAGAATAATTCTGGAAAATCATAGTTGGGAGAGGAAATGCTCCTTTACCCTTTTCTTAAAAATGTCCAATGAACGACTAGCACGGATATCATGTGGTAGTGAGTTCCATAATCTGACAGCCTGGATTGTAAACGAATTGTCATAACAACTAGAGGCATGAGCAGGAGTTCGAAGAAGTAGGGATAAGGAAACACGACATGCTTTGTCTCTAGGCACCAAATACTCAAAACGCTCACGCAGATAGGCAGGAGAATTAGGATTGAGAAGGATAGATTAGAGAAGAGAAAGGATATGAGCTTTACGACGTTGCCGAATAGGAAGCCACCCCAATCTATGCCGGAATTCAGTTACGTGATCGTATTTACGAAGGCCATAGACGAAGCGGATTCCCAGATTCTGCAAGCGCTCAAGCTTATTGACAAGCTCCTCCGATGCATCCAGGAAACAGACTTCAGCATAGTCTAACAATGATAGAAGAGACTTTCATGGGCTTTATTTACATGGGCTATTGCAGCCGATTACACCCTCTATACATTCGTGATCGCCTGTGATGACCCGTCATAGCCGATTGTACAGAGGGCCAATTAGATTATTATTTTCTAGCAATAATAAACCTTAGATTATTATCTTCTAGCCATAATAAATCTTAAAGCAAATAGCTATGTGTTAAAAAATAATTCATAGAAGAATTAAGTATCTGGACAGAGACAATTGTAGTACCAATTAAAACGTCGCAATTGAAGACAGTCCAACTACTTATATATAGGTATAAACAATGAGAATAAACACTCCATCAACTTCATAGTGTAATTTACACTAGTAGATACTGTCTGTTATTGTTACGTAGATAACAGGGTAAACACACCTCACTTATATGAAACAGATTCATAAACTAAAGAAATAAACACATATTTGTAACTAAAATTGTGTACATCACAAAAACTATGTCATCGGCAGGATTCGGACCCTTGTTAGGGAAAAAAGGGCGGGTTCGAGTTTCATTTTCATCATCATATCACATTCGTTTTTGTAATTTATAATTTCTACTAGCGACCCGCCCATGCTTCGCACGGGTGCAATGTAGACTATGTAGCATGTCAGTCTTAAAATTCAAATATCTCAATGCAAATATTTGTATGCTTTGCATAGGTTGAATTATTGTCTTTATCTGTGGTAGAATGATTGTCTTTATCTGTGGTATTAGAATTGTGGAATTAGATTCGTCTTTGAATTTCAATGCCAAACAATGTTCAATCACTACTGACATGCTATCAATTGATACTATCGATCGTCCATGTAAGGAATCGATGGATCGTAATTCATGGCAGAATTTTCTTTATTTACCCACCAATTAGTTCTGGCTCTCTGTAATCGATGCTTACCCCTATCCTGGCTGAGGCGAGCCTCAAGCTCGGCAGACGATTCTCTGGCTCTCCGAACACTATGACTTTCCCGATCTTGGCTGCAGCGAGACTCACGCTCAACTGAGGATTCTCTTACTCCTTCAGCTCTATATCTAGCCCGAACCTGGCTGAGCCGAGCCTCACATTCCTTTGACGAATATTCGTCTCTAGCTGAACGTGCTCTTTGGGCATTCCCTGTACTACGACCTATGTTTGAACGACGACGTCTTTCAGATATGACTTTATACCTATCCTATTCAGTTCTTTTTTGAACTTAAATACCTACATTACTTTAAACCGCTTTTTGGCTATAATTCTATTGTTTTATTCTAATTCCTATCCAACCAAGGTACCTACTATGAATTTCGAAAAACATGTCGAATGAATTGAATGAATGAAAATGATTTTTTAATGAAACAGTCTTGATATAACCTATTAATCTGTAATATCTTCGAAAATATTCATTTAAATTACATGCTGTAAAGGGCCATACTGGTCTATATTAAAAGCAAAATGTATTTAAGGTACTTAATTGGGTAAGGATTTATGCTGTATTGCTTAAAATATCTGTGTGTTCACTGCCGTCATTGGCCACAGCCCGGCTGCGTCGCCGCGCTCGTATTTTTTTTCCATCACGAGATATCTCTTAAGTCATTCGTCCAAATTATATGGTTTGAATGGCAATTTTGGTCTACATTAAATGCACAACGTATGTAAAGTATTCAATTAGATAAGGAATAATACTGCATTGGTAAAAATAGCTTGGCAAATGACAAATTATTTTTTGTCATTTATAAAAGATAAAAATGGTTACTGCGCGTTATCCTTAAGAGATAGACATATGCTATCTCGGACTTTTTTGTAGACCTTTCTATGGTGTACAATACTGTAGTACATTATTTTGATCTGTCTAGTAGGGTTTCGTCAGCGTTTGCAATGAAAGCGCAAAAAATGTGTTTATTTACGACATTACATTAGAAACCTCTAAAAAGATCGGTATTACTCTAGTATGTTATACATGTATTGTACATTAAAACCTTTCTGTTGAATCACTCTATCTATTAAAAAAACCGCATCAAAATCCGTTGCGTAGTTTTAGATAGATAGATAGATTTTCACAAGTCGTTTTTCCTGTCTGTCTGTCCCTATGTATGCTTATACATAGGGACAGACAGACAGGAAAAGCAACTTTGTTTTATACTGTATAGATTCACTGTTTTCAAAATACAGGAACATAAATTGTGTTAATCACTTTACAGGTGTAACTTTCAAATGGGTCAATGTGGGAAAGTCTGAAACAATAAGACATACGAAGGTCTGTTCTTGGGAACAAAATCATCGGTTTTAGTAAAAATAAAAACTGTATTCCCAGATTTAAAAAAAACTGAAAGTCTAGTTTGAAACCCTACATTATCCTCCGTATTCGTCAGACCTTGACATTTTTTTTCGTGATTTAGACAATGTTTTACGTGATAAAAAAATTAATTCCCAGGAGGCAGAACAAAATGCTTACACAGTATGTCGAATTGATTTCAGATAACCAAAAAAACGAGTTTAAATTTTTCAATACAAAGCAGCAATTTCATAATTTCATAACCATTCACACCTTACCGAACTTACTTAAGTTCATCATTATTTTTAATTGTTGATCTTTATTTTAAATTTTTACTTCTAATTGTTATTTGATTGTATGATGGATCTCGTATCTGAATAAACAACTATACACAGATACAAAGACACTTGTAAATATATTGAGACAGTCAAGTATTAGTAGGTAGTGAATCGAGCAGCAAGTGTAGAGGGCACTCAGTAGCACTAGGACTAGTGTACTTTACAATATGTGGTGGATGATAATGGTGATTACACTAATATTATATCTATAGACAAAATATTTGATTGTTTGTTGGTAATAAAAGGTTCTGAAACTATTGAACATTTTGAAAATTAATTAACTAATATACATTATCCCTATTCCTGTGGGATTTGGGAATGAGAAAACTATTTCATGCGGGTGGAACCGTGGTAATCAGCTATTGTCTATGATTCAAAATTAATTACTACTAATATTATAAAGAGGAAAGAACTGGAAAATATCGAAGTTCAGCCGAATCGCAGTTAGACTGGAAAGCCGACCCCAACCGAGTTGGGAAAAGGCGTGGTGAATGATTATAAAGAGGAAAGATTTGATTGTTTGTTTGAAGCGAATAGGCTCCGTAACTAGTGATCCGTTTTAGAAAATTCTTTCCCTGATATTTAGTTACATTTTCACTGAGTAACAAGGGCTACTTTTTATCCCGGTATTGTGTTCCCACGGGAACCTGGACTGAGAAAACTATATCATACGGGCGGATCCGCGTATCTATCAGCTAGTTAAGGCATCTTCTAAACAAACTTAAGTCTTCAAATACTTACATGAGTGGTAGCAGCAGTGTGTATTAAAGGTGTTGGTTCAAATATACACACTTCAGCTCCATATGAGGCAGCAATCTTCCCTGTGTCAGTGCTACAGTCCAGTGAACCAATGCGAACATAACTGTGTACTGCACCCGGAATGATTTGCACCCTCTCAAAGTTGGATGCCAAGATCACAATGTTACATCCTGCTGCGTATGCCTATGGAAGAGATAATACCTGTTAGAAAATAAGGTTTCAGCACTGGATTCTTATCGGAGTTTGAAAGCCATACTCGTAACCGAATAAATAAAAATAAATCACAGTTGGTTTGTCTCTCTAAAATTGGGCAACTGCTAGACCGATTTGGCTAATTTTCGTCTTGAAACATTGGTGCAAGTTTTGGGTTTAAACGGGCAGTACGAATTTCGCCGCAACAGCTAGTCCAGTATAAATATTATTAATATGTGTTAAACTGCATAAACAGTAAATCTATATAAATTTTGTGCATTTTCCCATTTAAATCTACTTCTGTTAATTATTATGTATAAAATTATTTACGGTGATGCCGTGTTAGTACAGTAATAGTCTTTAAATTTTAATAGCAGTTTCAATGTCAATGCTGCTGTTTATAACACTGTAAAATTATAATAAAGCAAGTCTATGTGTCATGTTGTATGTATTTTATAATATACATTGGATTAGACAACCTATATTTTGTGCACTATTAGCATTAAATAAAATATATTGAATTAATTGAGTAAACATTTCAAGGTATTACATAAAAGTTTACGCCTGAACGGTTTCAGTTCCTGTTAGCAGATCTACAAATATTTACATAATTTATTACAATAATGAGAACTTGGTGTATATTCTTCAATACTATTTATATGGATGTGTTATAAATTTAACTACAAAGATATAAAGTCACCTTAGTTATATTGTTATTTAAATATGTATCTATGAATGAGTGATGCAAATTAGTATTCAAGGAAACTATTCATTTGTACATCTCTCTAATGTTAATGTGTACAATTTTTTTGTGTCAAATAGATGGTATTATAGTTAATAGTATAGCAAATAGAAGTACCCTAAACAAATGTAATGCCTATCAAGCTGAACTACAAAAAACTTCTTGATAGGTCTCAGATAATCATCAAAATATTTGCAGTTTATAAGTAACTGAGCTCTGAAATTTCATAATGGTGTAAAGAGATCTTGCGTCACGAGCTTCGAAGGAAAAGAGTCACATGAGTAATCAGTAAGATACTTACTGTAAAAGGTATTCCTTCCACAGAACCAACAGCAAAACATTGATCTCCTGAATTACAGGCACCACTTAATACTTGGTGACAGTTCATAATGAATTTCCTAATAAAACTAAAAATTCCTCGCTAGATTACACCCAGATAACCCCAAGTCACTGGTATGCATTTAATAAAATAATACATAATTAAAAAAGGAAATAAATCTTCTAAACATTTCAAGATTTTAATTATTTTTTATCACGAACATCTATTTCTCTGACACCTCACATCGAACGTGAGTACCTACTTGAGAGAATGACGTAAAGAAAGAAAGAGATAAACGATAAAGTGCGTTCAGATTTCAGAATATCTCAAGAATGTATGTCAATCAATAAATCTGTTTTAATATTACAACTAGATTACAACCCAGTTTTAGCTTAGTGAACTTTTTTATATCCTATCTAATGGTTTAATTATATAAATGTCGTCATAAGATCCTTTGAACTTTGATATTTCTTTAACAATTAACATTATCAACTTTATACCGATAATAGTTTTAGAACGATTCCGATTATCACAGATTAATAATTTTTCAGACATGCGATCAAATTATAAAATAATGCTACGGAGTCAAAAATATTCTAGAAGATTGCATTTAAATTACATATTCCTACAACTTATTTATTTTATCCACGTATTATTTTGTACAAGACAGGTTTTATACCATATTTGAGAGTCATGATCAGAATCGTGACGTTTTGATCTATTTGACGCTGTTGACTGACAAATGTTAAATTGTCAACATCAATGAATGGCAATCGGTTTGGTGGTCGTAGGAGCAGTTATGTGTAATAAATAATAATTCGTATCGATCTAAATAATTAAATCAAAGACGGAACAAAATACTTTTGAACTAAATGACCTCTGTTTGAATTACAAGAAAAGATTTTAATTTGTGCTGTGTTGTTGTTCAGACTATTTGTTTACAAAAGGTGTATTGAATTGGAATATTATCAGGGGTGAGTGAATACTCTGCTAGACACATCATTATGTTTGTTTTTCTTCGGACTATCTACGAATTTTAAAATTCAATTAGATGATGCGATATCTATGCATACAGCTCTTTAATACAACACATACATCAGTCATACTATACCTGATATACCTTATCAAATAATTATCAGTTGAACATTATTTTAGGAGAACAACTATTATATAGATATTTAAATTTAAGTCGTATTCAAGTTGTCACATTCGAGAAAGTGTGTAATGTATGTGTGTGAGCGGTTTATAGCACCTTATTAGTTAGTCCGCTACAACCTTTAAATTACATAGTTTTAACATTAGCATGATTTAAATAGCACCAATATTTATAATAGAATGAAATGTATAATCAGAAAATAGTTGTCCACTCCAGTTAACTTCCTTCAGAAACTCAGTGTTGTAGGTAAAACCAAGTGTGTAAGCAAAACTATGTAACTATAATCAACCTTTCACTTGCATAATATGTATTACATATTATTATAATGTACTCCTCAGTTGTGTAGTGAAGATTTTTTAAATTATTTATTTTTATATTTTTATTTATTATATTATTCGAAATGTTTATCAGGTGATATCAACATGTACCACAAACACATGTCATAAATTATTATTAAACTTCACAGTAATAATCTAACTATATTAATAAAAATTGAATGTTGCTGCAAGCAAAACTCGAGAATGGCTAATTGCTACCAACAGCCAATTATTTACCTCTTCGGAACAATAGGAGTGTAAAAAAGTAATGTTTTTGAAATTTTGTTTGCTTAATAAATAACTTACGATTAGAATGTTCGGGATATTTACCATGTAACATTATTTTATCGAGTCTCCGATGTTATGTTAATGTTAATGATCATGATAGTTTAAATAGGTATCTAATTCTAATATATATTTATATAGATAGATAATATTAAAAGGTATCTAATTTCCTTTGTTCTACTTTTTGGTAACTTATTTTCCTTTATTGTACCTAATGTCTTGATTAGAATATGTCAACCACGGTCAAACGGTAACTGGTATGGCGTAGGAGACATTTTCTATGCGGTTTATTATTATTACGCCCGCGGCTACGCCTGCTTGACAAATTATATAGAAAAAGCCTCCCTAAAGAACCACTCTATCCATTGGTGAAAATGGCATCAAAATCCATGGCGTAGTTTTAAAAATCTAAGAAGTGACTTTGTTTTATAAAATGTGTAGTGATAGGGTAAAAATGAATTGATATATAACTATGGATATAACTGGGTTTTTTATCTGTAATCTGAGAATGAGACAGGATATTTTATATTCTGAATAGTTCTTACTTCTGGTAGGGTATGAGAATATTGAGAACAGATTGTACATTTTAAAGCCCTGCTAATTTTATATATTCAAAGAAATGCAATTGAAACAAATTAAACCTACATTACATGTACCAAAATTATATCTAAATTCTAACTTGCCAACTCACAATGTTGTATATCAGTGGCTTTCCTTTGTGTTCAATAGTAACCAGCTTTCTGGTCTGAAGAAGAGTCGATCATGAGTTTAGATATATTTTTGTACAGGCAGCGAGCTTGTACTTGTAGGCACGGGCTTTTCTCCTCAATTCCACGTCCAAAGCACGGGTTTTGGGAGCTAGGCAGTGAGCACTCGGACTCCAAGATCCCAGCATGCATTTGTATACATATAATGTATAATAATTATACTTACACAAAATTATATACACACACAAAATCACGTCTTCATTCTCGTTTTCAAATGTACAGTAATTTTGTTGGGCCCACGCAATTAGGGGTGCCATTGCCCATTGCCGTCTTCGCCAGGCTCGTTCGTTTGTCAGCAGATACACTATGCACCCCAATAATAACTAATCTATATATAGAAATGGGGAATGTACCCCCCCTTAGCTCTCGAGAACTGCTTATGCTCCAATAATCGTTGACCCCTCTATGGATAGCCCTCGATCTGGAGGCAAGCCAAAAAATCGAAAATTTCTCTAGCCCTAAGGGGTCAAAAGTTATAGGCCAAAATCTATGGCGTGGTGCAGCGCGAAGCATTGCGCAAGACACCGTAATAGTAATAAATAGGTAAGTAGGTATCTAAAGTTTTGATTAAAATATATCCTCTTTTGATAATAAATTTATTTGTACCTAACATGCACACCAGCTAATAATATCAGTTGTGATATGATAAACTTTGAATCAGTCTGCCATTTCCCTCCTGTTCAGTATTAATCATAATGTTTTATTTTTGAACGGACACTTGTTACTAATTGAGACTAGTATAGATAGTAAAGTCGTATGTAAAATTTTATAAATTAAACCTTATGTCGTATTTTTCAAGAACTTTATCGAGCATTTTTGGTTGTACACTTGATTTTAAGGTACCTACACCATGTAGATGATGTGTCATAATGGAGTAATTCTATATAATCGATGGGCTTAGAAAAGTTAATTCAAGGTTTACATTAATAATCCTTGATAGTGAATTTTCTAGCTTCTTAGTCATCATTATTTAAATATAGGTTAGTGTGAAGGTTTTAAAATTAGCAACAAATATCTGTCTCGTTCCGGGTGTCCAGTACCAGTTCCTTACGTTAATTTGCTCGAAATACGTTTTCGTATTCCTCAATACATTTCTCTCAGTTCCCTGACGTTACCGCTAGGGGCGCTGCGCTGGTGTGAAATGTATGGGGAATACAAAAACGTATTTCGAGCAAATTAACGAAAGGAACTGGTACTAGACACACTGAACTCTAATGGGAATTAGTAAAGCTACTAGGTAGGTATGATTTCGAATCAATTTTTGAAGTGTATTTTATGAGCATGTCACGGCACGTGCCAAGAGTACCTACGTGTATAAATAAATAATGCCAAGATGGTTTATACGCTTTGTACCAGTCTCTCATACATAAACCTAAGTGTGGCATACCTCTGAGGTTTTATAGTGCGAGACCAATAAGATCGACTGCCTGTTGAATTGTCTATAAGAACCAACTGACAGATGAAACCGACTCTGACCTCTTACGAACTTGAAGTAGGTACCTATTAGAAAACCTCATAGTAGACTACGTACCAAACCGACCATAGCACTTATAGACTTGACATTGGATCTTAAATTAGCTCACAAACCCAGCGGGTAAAGTTTATAAGGTTAAGTTTATAAGTTGAAGAGAACTCTTGGACAGAATGTCACGCTCACGCGTCGTGGTCCTCGTCGTGGGGGTCCATCTATTTATGTCACTTGCTATGGTCCCAGTGTCTAATTAAATATGATATATTTGAAAATAGAAGATACCAACACGACATTGTTCGAACGTATGTATTTAAAAAAGTATGTATGTATTTAAAGTCGGTCTCGCGCACGAAGGGTTACGTAGCATTATCTATAAAAACGGCAAAAAAATATTTTTTGTTCTATAAGAGCCCCCTTAAATCCCGTTTTACCATTTGGGTACGGAACCTACGGAAAAATGTTGTCCATAATACAATATAAAGACACAATTATAATTACAATTTAAAGTTGTCTTTAATACAATTTAAGGGTCATTGACTGGTATGATAGTTAAGGGTTGTTATTCTACGAGGCTCTGGCAAATATACCCAGTCCCCGGAAACGGCAAGATGTTCGACACCCTTTTACGTGCGGTTAACGAAACTTTGGCGAAATGTGGGCGTAATAAGCACCTCTGTCTTCCCCATTGGGAATAAAGACGTGATCTGTATTCTATTTGTATATTAAACAAAGTCGAATAGTCAGTCTATTCGCTATGAAAGTGCCGTTCAAAGTGGCAGTATACCCGCACAATACACAGCGTACTCGTATCAATCCCAGCGCTCATCCCACGGTTTTTCAAGAACAAATTTCAATTTTTACTACTGTTTACCTACATATTCTTACTGCCTGTAATAGATCTTCATTGATTTCCCTTTGGGTATGGCCTGCGGATAACCAATAAATGGGCCTTTATTGCTCTAACGCTCTTAACTGTACGTGAAAGTTGAAAGGTCAGCTGGGACATATTGCCTCGTTTACCCGATTTAAGTCACTTTACTCTTATCACAATCTATATTCGATTCTTAGAAAATAAATTATTAACGTGTCATTAACTTTTACGCTGTTTGATGTTTCAATTCACTTTTTATTATTTACAAGCAGTCTCCATAGTTTCGGCCAGGTTACCCCAAATTCTGCCAAATCCGGTTTGTGATTAACGTGCAAACAAACCCAAAGGACTACCGTAAACCAAATATGTACCAACTTTTACAATTCAAACGCCATAATTGGAAAACGCAAGATGTGAGATTGGATGTTTCATTAATTTCCACCGTTCGATTCTCGATATTTTCCAACTTCGCGACATTTAGATTTATTATTGGACTGAAACTTAAAGTGGATAATCTGAGAATAAGAAAAAAAGGACGGCAGTAGATAAAGCTTAAATCCTCAGATTATGACACAGACAGACAAAACAAAATTTGGAAATAATGTTTAAGTACATAAATTTCTTTTAGAAACGAAACACACCTGTGGCATGGGCTAGAGTGTAAAAGTGGGGATGACCCTTAATTGCTACATTATTTGTGATACACACATCACGCAAGCAAGCAGGGGCAATTTCCTAATAGTGTAGACACCCTCCCGTTAACGCCAGGATCGCCATGCCTAGCGTGCATGCCCCTGCGGCAAAACAAATAGACACGTTAATAATCTCAAATCTAGAAAATGTAAGTCGCCCATTTTTTAGTTTAGTTTAGTTTTTATGTGTTTAGTTTTATAATATGATTGCTTAGGTATGTAGAAAGATATTATGTAAAGATTATTTCATAATAATTATAGAAAAGATTATGACATGTTAAGATAAGGAATAATATCCAAATTCGTTTTTATGTGTTATTCAGATTATTCAATTACGCCCGTTCTATGATAACCGTTGGTCCTAAACATAGAGATATTATAAGAGTACAGGTGGTGTAATACAATTTTCCTATTAGACAAAGTGTGACTCTTCGCGGGTGTGAAGGAGTGGTGAGGAGGGGAATAAGGAACCTTAGTCCCGCCCACTTCTTTATTTTCCATCTCGCGGTCAATAGCAAAACTACTTACTTCATTAAAATGTCAGTTTACTACGTAGTTTTAACTATTTCACACTCGTAACAGGGACGTACTCAGATTTTTGGTACAAAGGAGTTTTATATTTTTTGAATTGCAAATATACCTATCTCAAACTTAACTGTCGAAATTTGCCGTAGGGGTTATATCCACGTCTAAAGTATAACGGGGCCCTATACGGGGCTCCCGTATGGGCGGGTAGATTGAAGGCCAACAACGTGTCTATTTTAAATAGACCGTTGATAACCTTGGCTTCATTAAGTATCTGTTTCGCATCCATCGTGAGGTAACACCCTAGTGTCAACACTGCGAGGCCTCCGACGAAGACACTGCACTCCACACGTTGGTGGAGTTCTGACCGTGGGCGAGATAGCACCGGGACCTCATAGTGGGTCTGGGCGTGGATACCCTCTCGCTAGAGTCCATGCCTAAAGCCATGGTCTACAGCAGGAGTAGGTGGAACGCGGCCGTGTCCTTCTGCGAGCAGGTCATGCTCGCGAAGGAGGCGGCTGAGAGAGTGAGGAAACGTACCCTCCCCACTGAGTTCCGTAGTTAACGGCCAGGGCGCCGCAGACTTATTTACGCCCAGGACCAACGATATCTCCATGATCGGGGCCTGAGGACGGCGGGATAGCCACCCACCGTCATAACACTTTTCCCTTAAGCGCTCGGCAATGGAAGTATGAGAGGCTGCGGCTTTTGGTCGCGGAATTAAAAATGTCTCAAAATATACTAGTTTCTCGTTTTTGTACATATTTCGTTGCTGCTCCGCTCCTATCATTTTTTCATTGTTATATAGTCTATAACTTTGCGGACGTGGAGGTACCTTATTACAAGTATGTGCCTGACCCAGTTCTTAATTTAAATTTAATATTTAGCTATACTTTGGATAATAATATTCAATTGTACAGCCCATTATGAAACAGTCGTAGGAAACTTGTCTTGTAAAATTATCCGTTTCTAATTGCGGCCCTGTATTTTTGAAGTTTTATGTTTATTGTTGCCAGTTGTCAATAGATGGCGACTTAGACGCGGACGGCTCTATAAAAACTACAGAGAAATATTTTTGCTATTAAAAATCACTTACGAGTTAACGTTGAACGAATTCCTGTATGTTTAATTAGTATAAAATGTTAATAGTAAAATATAAGTAGCTATTTAAATTACGTGTTCGTGAAACAAAACGCCGCCATCTATCTTCGAGTAGTAATATATTTGAAGATATTGGATAGAAACAGGCGTTACTTGGCGAAAATCCATGACAAAACAATGGTAAGAGAGAACAGCAGTGCTGTTCTCTCTGAGACAGTCTTGATAATGCGTTTTGTTGTCCTTTTGATTCTGCGAAAAATTAATGCTATTAATTAATGCTAAAAAGTTTTTTCTTAAAAAATTTTTACTTACCATTGTTTTATATTTGAAGATGTCAAAAAGGTCAAAAGTGAGAGATTTTTCTAGAACAATTCTAAAAAAAATTCAATTAAAATTACTTACGCATGAAATGTGATGCTATTCTTAGCATCAGACCGTCTATCTGAATATTTTTGACATGATAGAACACAACACTTCATTTTTATCTTCTTTTATCCTTTTATTTCCACAAAAATTACTGAACTGTCACAGAATATACATGTACGAAAGCTGATAGTACACTGATAAGCCACGCCCACTTTTTGAAATCACGCGCAAATTTTATGATGTCAGTGCTCACTTAAAGATTGCACTGTGCACAGTTGCTTATGGCATGTCCTCTCTTATAATACGTCCTTGGTCCTAAACATTATTGTCTCCGAACGGAAGACTACCGGAAGTACCCTTCGGAGGCAGGCGTGTGAATGGCAGAAAGCCGTTCACCGACCTTAGCTTATTGCGTTTTCTTTACAAATTAAATAAGTATCTTCTGTCACTTCTTTTGCAATACCTGAATTGTCTGAAAACATGAAACATTAGAGAAGGAAAACTTGACACAAAACCTTAACCAACCCGTTTGGCCGTTCAAAGTAGCATTATATCTTTAGGCTGAATTCCTCCCTCTTTGGCCCAGCAATGGGCGTCAAATGGGCTGAGATGATGATGATGATGGAACAGTCCCTTTCCACGTTAATGTTTAGTTTGGATGGCACCGCATTGCGGTCAACTGAAATCGCGATTTATCTTGCCGAGCCGAGATAGTATCTAAAATAACGGAGGCAATGCATTACCTCTCGAACAGACTAATCAGATTAAAAGTAAAGTAATCAGTTCTAAATATAGAATGATAATTTGTTTCAGTAATTAGAAAATCACTGCACGTATATGCCGCTCACAACACGCTAGTTTATCTAATGTAATATTATTGCCGAAAGCATGGTAGTGATCCCGCAAACATCTAAACATTCTTAAAATTCAAGTTTATGTAGTTACAAAAATAAATAAGAATGCTAATCCTGACCAATAATTATATGAACTTACTGAACGTTAAATAATGACACTTGTATTTTGAGACTTTCGTTTCGTACACTTATTTCTTGACTGGTAAGAGTTAAAATATTAAAAACGAATTTCCAGCCCGCCGTGTAACTTCACTTTTAATTTTCGTAGTTAATTCACGTTTTTAGTTACCTAAGTACGTAAATACCAACTACTACCTATGTAAAGTTCTGTTTCACTGACGTACTTATTGTATTTGTTACGGATATACTCGTAGAATCTTTACATTTTTGATTTTAACACACCCAATTTAGCTTCAAAATTTCTTTCCTGAGATTGAGACTGTCTCTTTAGGCCCTAGACAGTCGCTCATACTGTTCATACATAAATGTCAATGTCACAATATCTTCGTAAAGAGTTTTGCTATTTCTAAACGATCAATCAACTATGATATAATGCTGTTGAGTAAATGGAAGTGTAAGTAAACTACCATTAAACCTTCGCTACACATTAGCTTAGTCATTGCTCTATAATTAAATTGAGTACCTACCTTCGTCATACAGTTCTCTAAATAATCACGCGTACGTAGATACCTTAAATTGAGATTGGTGACATTATGGCTGATTAAGGTCCTTAATCAGCCATAATGTCACCAATCTCATTCTGAAAAATTGTCTCTATGTCTGGGACATACAGACAATTTTTCAGAAATATATTGGTGGCAGGCTTACAAATTTAAATTTTTCTTTCAAGCATCTCTTAGTCTTCTATTAGTGTTGCATGTGGTTGACTAGTGTACTTTTTAATCCCTGCGGCTAAGGCCACGGGCGGCGCTATCGTTCATTCCTTGATGTCCCGGGCATGGAAGGTCCTCCCTGGTGCCCTCGTAAAGATAACCCCAATCCGATCCGACAAACCCCATCAGAGCACGGTAGATAAAGTATAGGCGTAGTATTGTTGATGGCCTCTAGTCTAATGTGTTTTTTCGACTGTTCTTGATACTTAAAATTTCGTATTGCAGAAGTTATCGACGCGATTGATAACCTAAGTAAAACAGGACATCGACAGCGCTAGTTTGGAACATAAGCACCTTCTTACCTACTTATTAGATCTAGACGTTTTGCTATGTCTAACTACAGCACAGCGCCCTAAAAAGCTTCGGTATTCTTGCCAAACGTGGCGGGTTGTTTTTCCGTCTCCAAGTGGTATTGGTTGCTTATATTGACCCAGTTGGCGCGTTTACTCTGCGGGGAGATGACGGCAGACAGTCGGGCGCCACCAAACGTACCACTGGATAATGGCATCTATCATATTTACGATATCTAATTTATATGCTTACTGAGAGCCTAAAAATATGGATATGACGGTATTACCGTATGAAACGACCAATCACTCCAATTAAGCTTTTTATTCTCAGTACTCAAGGAAACAAATTAACGACCTAATATAGGTATTATTAGCCTAAATTCCATCAAAATTCGTCCAGTCATTTTTATGTGATGCACGAGGTAACAAAGGCACAAACTCTTCGTCGCCCTGAGTTATTTTTTTTATGTACACTAGTGCGAATAGTAAAATTGGAAGTTTAAATCTGAAGTTATTGTTCCTCATACTCACATTACAATAGCGCGATCCCTTTATACGAGTCTCGAGATGAGTCGATTGGGGTGAGCGAGACACGGTCAGATTCCTGCTCTGGTACGCCGACCCAATTTCCGAGCGGTACTTTATGATGGTGCCCCTGACACATTGACTTACATAGAAATCGTTCGACCCGTTTTGTAAACCCACCGTAATGCATTAAGTCTATTAACTTTTTCATATTAATTTAATCTGTGTAGGTACAGATTTTAAAGTGTATTTTTATTTACCTCGCTATTAGCACGGTTATATTCCTTCTGTCCTATTCCTTTGAAATTTACGTTTTTACATAACATAGGTATTTGTGTAGGACATAAAAATTTCATAGGTACCTAGATATCACTCATGTCGTTAAGATAGGTTGTTTACTGTTTGTCATATTCGACTTCCGTCATACTTAACTCGACGTATACTCCACATTTGATATATTACAACATTTAACATTAAGTTTCTTAAAAAAAGCTCGTACGCGAACCCTTAGTTTTGGAGTGAGGGCGTAGGATGTAGGTACCTATGTAACCTAGATTAACCCAAAAGTATATCTAAAAAAATCCGTTGTAAATTACGTGTGCCTGTCCTTAAAACACATTCAGAGTAATAAGTACAACGAGAGTAATCAAATAAATGGACATAAAATGTGGAATAAAATTTGTGAGTCGTCGGGAACCTTTTAGTAGCGGTTCGGTGCTTCTGTAAATTCGTAAAACTTTTAATAGAGTTTCTCTATCTTGTTTTCAACGTGAAATGTAATTTTTACCTACCCGGCAATGTTTATTTGATCCTCAATTCTGCCAATATCGAATATACTCGTAATTCTGGTCTAATATCGTTAGCGCTATAAGTGTCAAGAGAGGCGATTTTTCCTTATCTTTTATATAGTTTGTATTATCTGCTAACAGGGCTTTATCAGATCAAGGAGATATTTTGTTGTCTTTCGCATTGAGTTTTCCTTAGTATGAGCTGTTCTCAGCACCAGTAAGAATATTATACATATACCATAGCATCAGAATATAAATTACTTGTGATTGACTCATACATCGAAACTGACCTATATCAAGTAGAACACAAAGAGTATTGATATATTTTTATTTTACCGTCTACTCCCTAATCTTATTGTATAATTACTGTGTTCTGGAACCAAATAACTATATAGATTGCGGCAAAGGCTCATTCAGACAATGGTCTAAAAATATCACAATGGTTTTGGTAGCACCGTCATCTATTTTTTTAGAAGTAAAATAGACTCTAGCAATGTGTCGTGTCGTCACGGATGGCGCAGAGAATGCGCGCGCACTCGCTTCGATCCATCCAGGAGCCAGACATTTGAATGAAAAGATCGGTCACTATGAGCGTAGGTATGGTATCACATGCTAGTTAGCTCCCATAACGCGTTAACGTGTTGGTCTAAGCACAGGTCTAAGTTACTTTGTATCGTCGCCTTGCATCAGAAACCTAACCGCACCTAATTGCACCAGAAAAATGCAATAAAACTCTTCATTTCGTTCGTTTTTTAACATTCCTTTCATGATACTTGATACTTACGTATTTCCTTCCTTCGTGTTATAATTTAGCTTACTTGAGGTTAAAGGTTCGGGATTTTAAATTATATAGAAGATAATTAACATACGTCACTACTTATATAAGACGTTATAATAAGAGAAGTACCTACAACTAATTTAATTTGTGTATAATATCGGGACTAGATCGTTACTATGCCTCCGCCTCAGAAAGGTAAAGCTCCTACTAAAGGAGCCAAGCAAATTTTAGTAGAGAACTCAGCAACAGTGAGTTTCTACCGGAACATGTCACTTGGAGCCACTGGTTTCTATTCAGCTGTAACTTTCGCTTTATATTCTGATGATTTAACTTCAGGAATAATTTTTCTCAATATTGTTGTCCTGGCAATTTACATTGGTTGTTATCAAATAATGAAGCACATTAGCCGGCCTACTTACTCAGAGAGCAGTCAGTTGCTTAATCCTGGTCTTGATTTGAACATGGAAGGTGGAATGGGAGAGCATGTCAAGGATATAGTGATACTGTCAGCAATAACACACGCGCTTTCTGTGACATCGAACTACTTCTGGCTGGCATTGCTGCTACTACCGCTGCGGGCATTCTGGCTACTATGGACCATAATCCTCGGCCCATGGTTCTTCCAGGAAGGCCCACAGGACACAGAGCAAGACGTAGAGAAAAGGAAAAAAATGGAAAGGAAAATGAAAAGATATCAACAGTAAATAGTTAAATAATTTATATTTTGTTATTTATCATCTATGTAAATAAGTTATACAATATATAGGTACATAATGTTTAACGTGTAAGCTAAAAAAAACTATTAAAAGTGGTTTATTAGTTTCTAAATATGACTATTAGTATATTTGGGAAATTTATGATGTAATGTATGATTGAGTCTTCGATATTTCGGCGCTGTTGCCAGCGCCATTATCAGAGGTATTGACAGTTCTTCATCTTCTTTTTTTAGAAACGTGGCTAAAGCGTATGAGCCTGGATTTTTGCCCAGCGCCAGAGGTAATCTAAAAGGAACCCTGCCACGCGCTCCGCAAAATCTCAAGTCCGTATTGACGGTTGATGGAGAAAACGTTTAATATCTGTCTACCCTCTATCTAGTTCTGGTAGATATCACGAATATACTAATAGTAATTGAACGACCATTTTTAGTTTAAATAGAATAGAACAATAAAATGAATGAAAAATCAGTTTGTAATTTTTCAGAAATGTACCAAAATTGCTATCATTTCATAATAATCAAATAAAAATGTATATAATCCTTAATAAATAGTAATATCCTATCCTACAGAAACCAATAATGAAATATAATTATGTGATATAAATTAATAATAATATCCTGTCCTACAGAAATCAAAAATGAAATATACTAATTATGTGATATAAATTAAAAAAGCTAGCAAGTAAAATTCCTCCTCTCTCCAGACAAACATTGTGGTGTGCCCGACAGGGTCCATCATTGTACATTTACCTATTTTAATATCTGTACCACATTATGGAAGCAATAAATGTATTGAGTATTGAATAGAATAATAATTAAAGGGTTAATTAAAATATTATCCTTAAACTTGGTTAAAAGTAAAATATATTACTGTTTAATAATTAACTACAGAACACCAAGTATTAGGTATCTAGTTAGTAAATACCTACTAACGTAAAAGTAAATACCAACCAATACTTACATTATAAAATATCAAGATTTCAATATGTACAAATGGCGGCCTTATCACTAACAAGTGATTTATTATAGGCACCCTTTGGATGGATAAATAGTGATAATAGAATTTAAGAAAAAGTTTAGACAGAAAAATATTAATAGATTATTGGGTAAAAGGTACTATTAGAAAATTTTGGGAGGAATTGATAAAGTCATGATTAGTAAGTAAACCAGAATGTGAAGAAATATGTATATAATAATAAATATGTATATGAAAAAGAAATTTGTATAAATAGGAGGTGATTTTAATGGGAATGTAGGAAGAGTAAATAATGATTATGAAAGAGTGCATGGAGGATGGGGATACGGAACCCGTAACAGTGACGGTGAAGCACTACTACAGGTTGCTTCCTCCCTTAACCTTGCCATAGTGAACACTTGGTTTCGTAAATATTACTCGCACCTAATCACTTATAATAGTAAAAGTGGTGTTCATTTGACACAGATCGACTATTTCCTAATCCGGAGCAGTAGGTTGGTCTGTGTTAAAGACTGCAAGGTGCTGCCGGGAGAAGGGGTAGTAATAATAATAATAATAATAATAATCTTTATTTGTATCAAAAAAGCAGAATTCACAAAATAAATGTTTGACAAACAATACTGTGAAAAAATCATTTACAATCAGTGAAGATACTGGTCTCCAAACTAGGCCAAAGCCTGTATCTTGGAAAACAGTGCTCTTATTTAGATTGTACTTTTAGGGCACAGCACTTACAATTTATTTAAATTTTGCTCAGAAATATAAGCTATTAGACCTTAACCCATAACTAACACTAGCAAAACTTCAAGAACTTATCGTATACAATTAGAATGACAAAGAAAAAGTTTATGAAAGGCAATTTGTTTATATTTAGTATGAACAGGAAGTTTACCATTAAGAGTGTACATATATATATATATATATATATATGTATAAATATACACGAGTATGTTTAGTAAAAATATGTTGGGATGTTGTGTATATGTGAGTATATATGTGTTGAGTATATGTATGTGTGTGTGTGTGTGTGTGTGTGTGTGTATGATCTGTATATACAGATCATACACACACACACACACATTTCATATAGTACAAAGTCATCCTGTACATATATATGTACAAGATGACCCCGCACTACACGAAATGTGTGCGTTTGTAGGTATATTCGGTGAAGTGAAATTAGAAAGGTACAAGAGTTCACTCCAGAAATTTTATTAAGGCCTCAGTACCTTCATAGTCATGTTGAAGTAACCAACTTGTTGCAGTATTTTTAAGGTCGTGAAGATTTAAACCGACTATGTTTTGATTTTTGTGGAGTAGGTTGTATACCTTACAACCCAAACTTTTAAACTGGCGCCTAGCAAAAGCAGATCTATTACGAGCAACGGGACACACTGACCGCTTGCTTCGCCTTGTGCCAGGTTTAGGAGGAGTTACACTCTGGTGAGTCCTACATATTAATCTAAGCACAAGTAGTTGTCTCACAGTGAGAACTTGCATTTCAGAGTATAGTTCAGCAGTAGGGTACCTAATTGGCTTCTTGCTTAGGACTTTGAGCACAGCTCTCTGGGCTCTCTCGAGCTCCAGAAGTTGCGTTTTGCCTGTGACTCCCCACACCGGGATACAATACTGAATGACTGATTGGCAGAGGGCGATGTACACCATTCTTAATTTATGCAGAGGGGTAGAGTCACGCAGCACTTTAAAAAAGTAAATTAACTTTCTGGTTCTTGCTTTCACCGCAGCAACCTGAAAGTCCCACGAGAGCCTACTATCTATTTGCACGCCTAGGTACTTTGCATTATGGGATCGAGTTATTTCTTGGCAACTGCAATCTACATCTAGGGAGAATGTATGTGCTTTTATGGTATAATTGTGAGGAGGTTCATTAAGTTTGGATAAAGAGAAAGGGACAAAGAGAGTTTTGTTCAGGTTAATTGTAAGTAAATTCTTGGAAAGCCAGATCATAACGAGTCTTAGGGAGTTTTCCGCTCTTTCCTTCACTACCTGCCAATTTGGACCCCATACCACTAGTGCGGTGTCATCTGCGTAGGTGAAAGTGCGCGTATGTGGTAGAGGCATGGTACAGAGGTCATTAACGTAAAGCTGAAACAGTGTAGGGCCCAAGATACTCCCCTGTGGCACGCCATTTGTAACAGCAACCTCATCGCTCAAAACATGACCTATTTTCACTCTCTGTTTTCTTCCTTTTAGGTAGTTCTTAAATATATTGAGAGGAAGACCGCGAATCCCCACCCCTTCCATTTTGTCCAGCAAGATTGGCGCAGAGACTGTGTCGAACGCTTTGGAGAGGTCCAAAAATATGCACAGGCATCTGTTATTTGAGTCTAAGTTCTTTACAACTTCGCCAGTCAGGTCGATTACGGCATCTTCTGTAGAAATACCCGAGCGAAAACCATATTGGTTTGTGGCCAATACATCATAAGTTTGGAGGTAATTTTTAAGTGCATTGTTCAGGACTCTCTCCAGGATTTTCGACATGGCAGAGAGTATAGAAATGGGCCTATAGTTGTCGACACAGTCCCTGTCACCGTTCTTATGGACTGGGTGAATAATAGCTTTTTTAAAAGCCTCAGGGAAAACACCCGTTGTGATTGAAAGGTTGCAGATATGAGTTATAGGGGGGACAAGTATTCCTTTACACTGCATTAGAATACTAGCTGGTATACCATCCCACCCCGTGGCACAATCATGTCGTAGTAATGAAATAATAGTTTCCACTTCACACTCAGACACTTCCAATAAAACCATTGACGAGAGTGCGTTTACTTGTGATGTTCTAGGAAGGGGCTTGCTCTCAGGAATAGGTGTAATTTTTTCAGCTAAATTTGCACCAACGGACGAGAAGAAGTCGCATACGTCATTAACAGATTTCTTAGGGTCGCCGATAGAGCTCAAAAGCTCCAAAGGATAATCGTGGGCCCTACGAGTGCCCGTTATATTTTTAATTGCACTCCATAGGGCTTTAATGTTAGAACCTGCGTCATCAATTAGGTTTTTATTATATTTTAACTTGAGATCTCGAACAAGACGATTGCAGAAGTTACGATACCGGGTATAGGTTATTTTCAGAGTCATGTTGTCAGGACATTTCCTATATTTGATGTGCAGCCTATCCCGGTTTCTGATACACCGAACGAGCCCCGGGGTCATCCACGGCTTCACTATCCTATACTTCCTAGAGACTTTGTGGGTACTAGTATGTTTAGAGATGATTGATGACAAGGTAGAAATCAAGGAGTTCGTCGCGGCGTTAGAATCGTCTTGTTGTAGTATGAGAGAGAAATCGGTATTTTCAATGTCTTTTTTTATTTCCGCAAAGTCAATGCTACTTTTAAGACGATCGTTGACAGAAATACGTTTAGACTGGTCTAGAAACAGAGCTATAGGTTTGTGATCAGTTGTATGAGACTCCAAAACTAAGGTAACTGATGGGAGCGTCGTTTTAATGAAAAAGTGGTCTATGCATCTTTGACTAATTCTAGTAGGGAATGTGTGAGTGGGGAACAAACCATGGGATGCGTTGAGGGTTAAATATTCGTCATAAATTTGATCACCGCTATCGGGACATATGTTAATGTTAGTATCACCCACCAAAATAGTGTGTTGCGTCATTAAACTATCATAGACATTGTTCAAGCTATCTATAAAATTTCTATGATCTTCTATAGTTTTTAGGGATGGGGAACGATAGACTGCCACGACAGCAATCCGATCCTCTATTTGACATACTAGACAACTAGCACCCTTAAAGTATGGTTCGCTAACCCTACATTTGAGTTCTTTTTTTGTATATATTACAAGACCGTCGTTTTGGTTCAGTAAAGATTTAGAAGAATGACCTATATAACCATCTAAACCAGGAATGGAGTCAGTAGAATTTAGCCAGCACTCACCCAAAACGATAATATCAAAAATGACGCCCGTCGTAGATAGCATTAGAGTAAATTGGTCAAAATTTTTGTTTATACTACAAATATTAGCATGTATTATCTTCAGAGAATGTCGGCCACTGTAGAGAAGACAGTCCTCAGGATGACAGTTGTACGATTGTACAATGGAGTTTGTATCTAATTCTTCGTTTATTTCGTTTATGTTAGCCATTTGTAAAGTAGGATAACACCATACGTTTTTTGAACAAAACAGAGGGGAAGGATTGACTAAGGGATTCCATCATAGAAAATGTTATAAAACCAATGTTAGCACTCAGCACATCAAGAGGCCAAAAATTACGTAAGTAAGTAGTAACCAGCGAGAAGTATGATTGTGGGTAAATAGTTGTAAGTGGTATTTGGGGACCAATATTATGTGAGTGGATATGAGGGTGTGTATATCTGTTCATTTTATGTATGTTAGAATGTAAGTGATTGTGGAATTGTGTGTATAATAGTGTGTATATGGTAATTAAAATGTGTGGAATATATGTAGGAAAGTATAGGAGTTGAATTGTGACTGTATCTATTTTACATGTTTGTATAGAAAGACTTAAGCTAATTTGGTTAATATAATGATTTTGTATATAACTAAACATTGTACAAGTAAACATCAAGTCATTGTAACAATAATAAAAAGTTGGTAAACATTTTGAGCTAAAAATAATAATAACAAGACAGACAAAAAGGCATGTTCTAGTTGTGATTGGCAGTGGTAGTCACTTATCTTTGCCTATGTCATGAAGAGACTTTTCTGAGGTAATTAGTAATTGCCTTTCACCAGTGAAGCAACATAAGCTGTTAATAATTGACTAAAGTAGTTTCACAAAAAGTCATAAGACACCCCTCTCCTTGAATTAAGTGGTGGTTGATAGAGAAGAAAGAATATGCAAGCAAGTTTAAAGAACGAGAAATGATAGAAATGAGAGATATGGTGGATAAATCAGTGAATGAATGTTGGAATGAAATGGCGAGTTGAATCAGGAAAGTAGCAAAATAAGTGTTTGGAGAAACGAAAGGTAAAGGTGTACTTGATAAGGACACATGGTGGTGGAACAGATAAGTACAAAGGTAATTAAAGAAAAAAAGAATACTTTTAAGGAATGGCAGAAAGAAAAAGGGAATGAAAGTAAAAAAGAAGGTAAAAGGTAGCTAAAAATCTGCACTCCTAGAAATTTGCTATTTAAAATTATTTAATCTTAATGGAGAAATTTATTGCCTCACTCACATGCCCACTGCACAAGTCAAATCTGTCCAATATAATCTCTAACACAAGAGTTGCTACACAGTCCTACAACTTCACACTTAACATGGATGGAAAATTTGAGAAGTCTAGCTTATCTAGAGAAAATGTTCACCGCTCGTCTTAGTGAGCATGAGGCTAGGTTGCGGAAAGCTCAGGTCACTCCTGATCCCGCTTCCAAGGACCGGCAAAAAGCTGGCTACAAGAACTTCAATGAGTTCAGGTCTTTCATCATTGATTCCCTTGGACATCTTCGCACATAAGTGCAGCTGCTCTCCTTAGGCATGGACCATCAGGAGACCATCATGCGTCGCTCAGAAAAGCCAGTTCCAGAAAAGCCAGGTGAAGTTTTGCACAGTACGGTCACTTCTATATTAACCAACCAAATGAAGTTGACCGATGTTCATTCAAACTGCATTGAAGGATGCCATCGCCTTGGGAGAAACCAGGGTAAACCACGTCCCATCTTCGTACGGTTTCGAGACCTGGTACATCGACACTTGGCCTAGGACAACAAGACAGCGCTGAAGGGCACGGGTCTCACTGTATCTGGTGAATCATGTGTGGACTACCAATGGGACGATCAACATTATAACACCGGATAAAGTGCGCCACAAGATCGAATCCGCAGGCGAATTCGGTACTCTTATTGCGGGATTCTCTGACTATTCTACTGACAGCGGTGGCGCGGTTGGCGCTGAAGCTTCTGCACCCTCGATTTCGGTTCCTGGCACCTGCTTCAACAGCTACTAACAAAGCGATGAGAAGCTGCGGTAAATGTTGACCGGTGACGATGTTTTGTTTACATTCTTGTTTACTACTCAAATTAGACGGTTAACTGTTTTGCATGTTAGTATGTACTTGTTTCGTTCCGTTTTCACTACCCTACCCAGTAACTTAAATTATATTACATTATACATATTGTAGGTACCTAATAATACATTATTTACTGTGCAGTACCCCCCGATGCGACTGTGATGTGACGTCTATTTGACATTACGCATGACGTTGCCTGTCAAGTTGATATATTTTTTTATCTCTCGTCTAGGGCAGGCTGTCCCATAGAGATATTATAAGAGGAGAGGTGTTGTAATACAATTTTCCTATGAAACAAAGTGTGACTCTTCGCGGGTGTGAAGGTGTGGTGAGGAAGGGTATAAGGAACCTTAGTCCCGCCCACTTCTTTATTTTCCATCTCGCGGTCAATAGCAAAACTACTTACTTCATTATAATTTCAGTTTACTACGTTTTAACTATCTCACCTCGTAACAGGGACGTACTCAGATTTTTGGTACAAAGGAGTTTTATATTTTTTGAATTGCAAATAACCTTAAACTGAACTGTCGAAATTAGCCGTAGGGGTTATATCCACTCTACGTCTAAAGTATAACGGGGCCCTATACGGCGTTCCCGTATGGGTGGGTAGATTGACGGCCAACAACGTGTCTATTTTAAATAGACCGTTGATAACCTTGGCTTCATTAAGTATCTGTTTCGCATACATCGTGAGGTCACACCCTAGTGTCAACACTGCGAGGCCTCCGACGAAGACACTGCACTCCACACGTTGGTAGAGGGCTGAGCGTGGGCCAGTTAGAGCCCGGGACCTCATAGTGGGTCTGGGCGTGAATACCCTCTCGCAGGAGTAGGTGGAACGCGGTCGTGTCCTTCTGCGAGCAGGTCATGCTCGCGAAGGAGGCGGCTGAGAGAGTGAGGAAACGTACCCTCCCCACTGAGTTCCGTAGTCAACGGCCAGGGCGCCGCAGACTTATTTACGCCCAGGACCAACGATACCTCCATGATCGGGGCCTGAGGACGGCGGGATAGCCATCCACCGTCATAACACTTTTCCCTTAAGCGCTCGGCAATGGACGGATGAGAGGATGCGGCTTTTGGTCGCGGAATTAAAAAAAAAAGGTGTACAACTTACAACAGGTCAATAGATGAAGATGAAGGTTAAGGTTGCGCTATTTAGCGGCTCAAACTCGTTGATAGGTATTGCTCGGGAGCATGCTGTTTCACCTCACAGCGTGTAAGAAAGAAACAGCATCAGCGATGAGCAGTGCAGACGTATGCGCGCATACGTATAATAGCAGGCTCATGTCACACACGACACAGCACACGCACACATGTTCAAGTTCATTGAAGCGAGCCAGGCGTGCCGCCCGCGTGCGGCCTAACTGCCCACTCTCGCGCGGGATGTATACAATGTTGACTCAAAACGTAAATCACCGAACTCTTTCGATTATCTTTACAACAGAAAAATGTTACCAACCTAACTATACCTATTTATTGTTTAATTACCTGGTTTTATACTTACTTTGAACTTACACAGCGTAGGTAAACTACCTAAAGCGCCTAGCACAGAATTTGGTAGGTAGTTAGGTACTAATTACCTATAGCTAAGTATTCTGTGCTACTAGGTAAGTACTATTATAAATAAGCTTATGTGAAAGTTTATGAAGATGGATGTTTGACTATTTCAAAACTAGGTAGGTACCACCCTAGGTACCTATTCTGTGTTGATGATACATCCAGTATTTCGGTTGACTACCAACTACCACACCACCGAACACCGTCTGACCTGCACCTTATAACTTTTCGGGAAGATTGACAGCATCTTACCAGTTTCTCCCACTGCCTCTTTCCAACTGCCGCTACCACTACACCCAGTTCGTGACGCACCTGCCGACCCACTATACCTTCGCACCGGCACTGCTACCCACCGCATGTCTGCTACCTTCACAAATTCTACATCGTTGTTCTGGCCATATGAAGCACCTGTCGCACACGTCACCTACTGGGCACAGCGGTACAGGGCAGTCTTAATCCCCTTCTATATGTAGGTACCTACCGAGTATCATTTTCCCTTTATACCTACCATGCGATTGCGAACGTACCTAACTACCTACTCACTCACTACCCCGAAAATTAGTGTAATAATACCTAGGTAGGTAATAAACTCTGGTTTGCCAGAGACGCCCGGCAATGGACGTCGTACGAGCGGCCGCATCCGCGCGGACGTTAAAAATAAAAACAAAAGTAGGTAGTTAATAAATATAATATATTATAACGAATATATAAATAATATGTACCTACCTATGCTAACTTTTTCTCATATAATATTACAATATGAAACACAATAACTATGGTCTTGGCCTGGACTCGAACCAGTGACTGCCTTTCCAGGAAGAGCGTTCTACCCACTGACCAAGATACCACTAGTCACAGGTTTTCTGCTAGAGAAATGTTCCTAGTTATATTAGGGTAAGTACCCCACGCGCACAGATGCCCATACTCCGCCGCGTAGTAGTTTACGTAAATAACTAATAATAACGCAGCGAGAGTCAAAATACAAACGAGCTAAAGAAGCCTCAGCAGCAAACTGAACTCTATTAGAAATAATTTGAGCGTGTGGGTACGTGAGTAGTAAAATAACACAATTGCACATGTGTGCGTGTGAGTGTTCCTCCGACCGCACCCCCCGCACCGCACGGGGGAGAATCGTGTGAATGCGAAGTAGCGATAATTCATCGTAAAACGGGTGTGTAGAAATTCACGAAAGGCCTTTTGATAAAAAGTGTATTCTGAAAAAAGTACTGCATGTATCGATTTGGAATAAAGTTTTCTGAGCTCTTCGAGAGTTAAATTTTGTCGTCACGGTTTTAGTTTTTGAGATTTTACACTCCTTATAGCCCTTATTTACACAGAAAGTTGATTAAAAATAAGGCAGAAATTGCTAATGTTTATTGGCTTATATCTTTTTAATGGTTCATAATTATACATTTTTAAAACCGTACCGACACAGTTAATGATTAGGCAAGACGATAAAACTTTAAAATTTGTTTGTAGGATGTCAAATAGATGAGGTATGGACTCCAGAAGTTTCTATGGACAAAGTAGCGGCTAGCTCCGCCTTAAGGTAAAATTCTCTTTATTTTACACAAAAAAGAAAATGTACGCAGATGTCCTTTTTACTAAAAAGGTGACCTTGGAATGCAATAAAATGATTGTATATGTTATCTACAATGTAATAATACAAATAAAATTTAACAAATAAAATACAGGTAACATAGTTACATAATACGGACTTGCACCACAGCTAAGCCGCGCTATCCCGTAGCCGTCGCCGTCGCCCGTAAAATAATTAATTATTTTGGAACTAATTTGATTTCTATAAAATTACTTTACAGTGAATTCAACTCTAAAGATAGACTATGTCTTAGACCGTTTGTAGATCTTTTTATGAGAAAAATTATCTCTACCTAACATTGTTTTTGCATTACTCTAACCGTTTGAGTAGCGCCCGCAACGGATGGTCTCAAAATATATTATCGATGTGCCTCTGGAAAACATACAGCATTGTTAATGAAGAAGCAGGTGTATACTTATCTCTATGTGCGATCTTGCTACCGGAAGCGGAACTACGTTTCCGTGACATTTGACAGATGTCATCACAGTTGTACCAGCAAGGTGGGGAGCGCCGCCATTTGAGTTTGTCACAGCGTTGTGTACTTTCAACGAGTGCGGTCGTAATCTTAAATTATTACGTCAATCCGTAAAAAATAGTTAAAATTCGTTCACAAAGTGATAATATGATATGAAATCGCGTCAGTCACGCCATTTATTTTTACTATCGCGAATTAGAATATAAGTGAAGTGATATAATTATTATGACTGACGAGTCATGCCATATATTTTCACCATCGCGAATCCGAAATATTTACGAATTAGTGAAGTGATAATAAAATAATTATTACGAAATCACGTCGCTCACGCCATAATTATATATTCAAATTCATGAATGAGAAATAATAGTGATATTTCGTAACGAACGTGAACATGTCGGACAAGGTTGACGTTGGGGGTACCCGGTACCTCTCAATCGTCTTCATTAAACCCTACAACGACTCAACAACCTCTTTTGCAAGATAGAGAGGTGTCTTCGAGCCAGTAAGCGACGGAAAACGATCCCCAGGTAATAGTCGATCCTCGAATCGACGTGTTATACAACCAGGTCAGTTTTCTTACATATTTTATAATGCATTAACAGTGTGTTTTTAAATATGTACCTAACCTGAGTATAATCAGTAAACACGTATTTGCGCAGTCAGTGAATCTGTCAACAGTGAATTTTTGACAAACCCGTCGATTTAGGGTTAGAATTCATTTATTTATTAAAGTAACTAGGACTCATCGTGTTTAATAACATTACCATTATGTGAAACTGATTTTGAAGCTCTGACACGAACTATCAGCTCCCACGTGGCAGCATATTCGCTATAAAAATGATGTTGCAGTTATACTCGCATTTGCAGTTCAGGGAATTAACGATGACACGAGTAGTTTGTTAGAGCAAATAGTTCATTTACACTCGGGCAATCTAATCGAATATTTCATTATCATTTTCTTAATCATTCTCATAAAATTAGAGGCCCTTTTTGTTTAAATTTCTGTAACTTCAGTAAAACTCCTTTGTCTCCTAAATTATCCGGACAACTCATTGCAAATGAGTTGATGCAAAGGGCCGAATGTAAACACATACGAGTACATAGGTGTTAAGTGTATTTATTAAAGATTAAATTAATAACGCAATTTCATACAAAAACATACACTTGTATAACCGCATTTGCATAAATGCACATCCTTCTTGTGAGGATTTTATATTGACGAAACGAAATTCTGCGCTTTATTTTTGGTTAGCACCTTCTCGGGAAAACAAAAATAGCGAATAGAAAAACATACAGGACTCGCGCCTTTTAAATCATTTATTATAACATATAACAATATAATATAATATCTGTTATATATTCATAGTTATATGTCATACAAAGATCTTTAGACATTGTTGACAGGCGCAGAAGGCAAACAAATTTAGGATATTTGCAATCAACGGATCTGGACTAGGTACCCTCTAATATAAAAAAAAAATACTTTAATGATCCGCTTTCTTGTGTCTCGGACAACAAAATACCTCTTTGATCTAGGGGTATTACACGTAGCCTCTGAGAAAATGCCCAGTTTCATTATCGAAGTGTTTCTTCGAAAGAAAAACTATGAAACAATGCGTTCAAGCCTCGAGTTGAACAAATTTATAAAGGAAAAACATTTTTGCCTAATATATCATGCGTCCATTCTAGATTTTCTCCATCAGGGAGACTGGATAATTAAAATAGATATCTATCAAGCACACTTCCATTTGTCGGGTGCAAAAAAGGACACTACCATTTCTTAAGGGTGATTTACGAAGACCAGGTAAAACCAGACCAGCCATACCTTTTCCTTCCGTAACATCGTAACATGCTGGGTCGCGGAGACCCTGTGTGCAATGGGTGTCGGGTTCTAGTGTATCTAGACGACTCCCTACTGGTCAATGAAGACCAGTCCAAGTTATGCTTTCAGGCTGCGGAAGTCGTGAAGCACTTGGGGAAAATTTATTTTAGCTTCTAATGGTCAATGAAGACCGATCCAAGTTATGCTTTCAGGCTGCGGAAGCCTTGAAGCACTTGGGAAAATGTATTTCGGCTTCTAATGGTCAACTGAGACCAAATCAAGTTATGCTCTCAGGCTGCGGAAGCCGAGTAGCACTTGGTAAATCTATGATGGCAAATCAATTACGAGAAGTCTATTATATCGCCAACGCAAGATCTGGAGTGTGTAGAGAGTCGTTGGCAGACAAGAGTACAAGAATACAATGGCAGTACCACGAACAAGAAGAATACCCTGCCTGAACATTGCCTTAGACCGTTGCCCCAAGAAATTTCATCAGAGTACTACAAAGTATATTGGGCCAGTTAAACGTTGCGAACTTCCTGGTGGCGCGGTACAGACTTCATTGTTGAAGAAACTGTACCAAAATACGATATAGTGGCGCCGAGCTACGTGTCACATAGTGCTAATTTTAGAGAGCCTGCAACCCATTTCCTGGCGACGTACGCTTCGGATAGTGGCTGAGGGTGCTCATTTGAAGGGCAAGTTAATATCCAAGACCATTTGCGAACTACCAACGAAATGGGCACTGCAGCAAGTATGAGTTGCATTGGTAAATCGCAGCTATCGTACATACGCTTATCAGTACATCATGTGCCAGACTAATACAACAAAATAGCGGACAGGCTTACACGGAGGCAATCACCAACATTTGTGAGTTGCTGGCTTACTAGTTAATCTTCTACCTCGAGCGACTGCGGAAGTTTTTTGAAGGTGAACGATGGAAATAACTAATAGTGTTAGTCGGTTGTTAGTGGCAACTTCTACCTCAAGCGACTGCAGAAGTCTTTTGGAGGTGACCGAGATAAACAACCAATAGTGTATGTGAGGTTTGTTAGTGGCAACTTCTACCACAAGCGCCTGCAGAAGTCTTTTTGAGGAGGATGAGATTTACAACCAATAAAGTAAGTTGGTAATTAGTAGCAACTCAAGCGACTGCAAAAAGTCTTTTGGAGGTAAGGTTCGAGGGCGTCTCGAAACACCGTCTTAGTACGTACTGATCGACTACAGACATCGAAACAGATTAACAGCATACACAAATGCTCTCAGCAGAAAATGGGTTTATCTAACATTCTAACATGGATGTTCCTCCACTAAACGAGCACTAAATACCTCGAGCTTTCTAGTTTCAGAACTTAAAACCCAGAGCAATCGAATAACCATTTAAAACTCTTTACGGAAAATCCTAATAATTGTAGTGATATCATCCTCTCTCCTCCACAGGCAAAACATTAAACCTATAAGTTTTGAGGGGGGGGAGGGGGTGCATAAATAAGTCACTCCAAAGCGATACTTACTACTCGTAAATACCTGTCGAAGTGACTTACAACCTATTTACTCGTTATCTTGTCGAACTCTGAAAACCCCCAATTGCCCTAACCAGCGGAAATTGCAACAGATTTTATGTATCTATTTTTACTAGAAAAGTTAGGCTTTTTGTGGACTCCAAGAGCGAGAAACTTTTTCTAATTTCATAATAAAGACCTATGGTTTTAAATATTTGTTTTAAATAGTAGCTAAACCGAAAGGTGTCAAACCATAATTTACATGGGATACACAAATAGTTTTAGATTGAATATCGATATAAGTAGTTTACGAAGATTTCATAATCTTATCAACCGACTTCCAAAGGGGGAGTAGATTGTAAAGACTGTATGATTTTTTTTATTGCTTTAAATATCTACAGCCTTTTTTTTCTATTACCCACAATTGTGGTCAATAAACTGATACCTGAAAATAGATAAATACTTCTAATAGATAAATGTGCATCTAGTTAAAATAGGAGAACTGCAGCAAAGGCCTTAAGTAATCTATTTTACTGTAAATATAAATCAGTCATATTGCACATAATAAAACTTAAAATCAGTCATATTGTACATAATAAAACCTGCTTCACGTACTGTAAATGGAGATTAGGTACAAACTGTACTACATGATAACGTGATTTCCGTGTCTTCAGGTACGTACAACAGTGGCCTGTTTCCAATGGTCAGATATCAATCCCTAGAGGAAACTTTAACATGGGGTAGCTGGAAATCTTCCTGTACGTTTTTATCATATAAAATAAAAACCAAAAATTAAAAAATAATAACCGAAAAGAAAATCGAAATTTATCTTTCAATCCGCTTATGCCATCCTCACTTCTGTATGCATAACATAAAAAACCAATTTTAATAATTACCTATAGGCTATTATAATTATAGATTAACGAATAAATGCGCACTCATTGTATACCTATTCTTATTTTCATAGTCAAAATTTGAAGCTAAAAGAATTATAAGTAAAAACTTAATTATCTTTATCCTTAATCATCATAGTGTTGTGTCTTTTCCATATTTCTCACCAGCGGATAACAAACACGTCTTCATTAACAATGCTGTATGTTTTCCAGAGGCACAACGATATGACGGTTTTACATAAAAATAAAACCGATATCATAATATCGGTTTTATTTTTATGTAAAACGGCAAACAAGAAGGAAAACATACAGCATTTCAGGAAGTTCTTCCTGGTGAAGACTATGACAAACTCAAATGGCGGCGCTCCCCACCTTGCTGGTACAACTGTGATGACATCTGTCAAATGTCACGGAAACGTAGTTCCGTTTCCGGTAGCAAGATCGCACATAGAGATAAGTATACACCTGCTTCTTCATTAACAATGCTGTATGTTTTCCTTCTCGGCACATAATATCGGTTTTATTTTTATTTTTTTTATTTTTATGTAAAACCGTCATATTTTTTCGTTTTTGTACATAAGTATTTCCTTGCTGCTCTGCTCCTATCATTTTTAGCATGATGTTATATAGTCTATAACTTTGTCGACGTGAAGGTACCTTATAACAAGTATGTGCCCGACCAGTTCTTGAATTAAATTTAATATTTAGCTATACTTTGAATAACTAGGTAAAGCTACGCTGCTGTAAACAGTGCGCGGCTTCGTATTGAGCGAAGCGTTTTTTATTTTATTTAAATTGAATATTTGAGCTTCGTCACGACCTTAATTGAAATCAGCTATTAATTTTTTAATTGTCGGTCAACAGGTTGCTGAGAAACGAACATCCGAACATTTTACATTTAACCTGCTCCATGGGAGCTCCGCTCGCCTTCGGCTCGCTTCGCTTAATAATATTCAATTGTACAGCCCATTATGAAACAGTCGTAGGAAACTTGTCTTGTAAAATTATGAGTTTCTAATTGCGGCCCTGTATTTTTGAAGTTTTATGTTTATTGTTGCCAGTTGGCCAGTTGTCAATAGAGGCGACTTAGACGCGGACGGCTCTATAAAAACCGCAGATAAATATTTTAGCGATTAAAAATCACTTACGAGTTAACGTTGAACGAATTCCTGTATGTTTAATTAGTATAAAATGTTAATAGTAAAATATAAGTAGCTATTTAAATTACGTGTTCGTGAAACAAAACGCTGCCATCTATCTTTGAGTAGTAATATATTTGAAGATGTCAAAAAGGTCAAAAGTAAGAGATTTTTCTAGAACAATTCTAAAAAAAATACAATTAATATTACTTACGCATGAAATGTTATGCGATTTAGCATCAGAACGTCTATCTGAATATTTTTTACATGATAGAACACAACACTTCATTTTTATCTTCATGTATCCTTTTATTTCCACACAAATTACTGAACTGTCACAGAATATACGTGTACGACGTGTACGAAAGCTCTGATAAGCCACGCCCACTTTTTGAAATCACGCGCAAATTTTATGACGTCAGTGCCTACTTAAAGATTGCACTGTGCACAGTTGCAATGGGCAATTTACTTAACACAGGTATTTAAATTAGTAATATTATTATAATATTAATAGTGTATTTATGGACAATTCGTCTGATAGTATTGATAATGAAACCTTTCTTTCGTGTTCTTCCTTAAACTCCAGTTTCATTGCTCGCTACCCTACCAGGTTTTTCAATTATTCGCAATGACAGGGTTGGAGTGAAGACATTGAAGAAATTTAGAAGAGGGACGAGCGAATGTTGATTTAGTGAAGGAGATTGATAGAGATGAAATAGGAAAGGCGGTACGAAATATGAAGAATGGGAAAACCGTAGGGTCCGACGGAATTCCAATGAAATGTGTGAAAGAGAATATGGCAAGGAGAGGAGTGACTGAAGAGATGACGTCTGACTCGGATGTGTGGAAGAGAAATACTTGTTGCGCCGACCCCAAATAATGTGTGCTTCAAGCTGTAATCCTCATATTTGAAATCTCAATGAAAACGAATTTTGACAACGCTAAAAATAGTCATGAAATAGTCATAAATAGTCGTACTTAAAAATAAATTGTCGTATTATAGTTTCGACGTTACAGCTGTAAGTTAATGAGGATTATGGCTTGACCGTCAAGCTGTAATCCTCATCTCTGGTGCAAGCAAACGGTAAAGCCTATCGAATTGATTTAGGTTCCAAAAATAGTCATGAAATAGTCGTAACGACATGCCAAATCTCAGAAATAGTCCTTCTAGTAACCGGATGAGGATTATGGCTTGAACATTTGAAAACTTCAACTTTCTCCGGAACGCCTGCGATTTTCGGTTTAAAGTTTATGCCAAAAAATAGTCGTGAAATAGTCGTATGAACGACTATAAATTTGAGCTGCTTTAAATTGAAAAAAAAAAGGGAAAGCTTGCAAATAATAACTATATAAATCTCATGTGTTTCCTGTCCGTTGAGGTTACTACCCTTATATTTGTGATTAGCTACGCCAAATATATTTTTTATTATTGATTTAACTTCATCATAAGAAGTAGATTTTTTAATAGCTCTAATGCTATTGATATAAAAGTTTGCAACTCTTTTGTCTACATTTTTAAATATCGATTGGTGATGGAAGAACTGTGATTATTATGATTAAAACTTTTTTGTAGTAGTAAGTTTTTAAGACAATGACCAGATATTCTGATTGTTTACACTTTAATAGGAACTTAATTTAGTTAGTACTATACTTTTATTCTATACACGTTGATTTTATTACCGTCAGCACTACGCAAGGGTTCGCTTTCGGAATAATTTTTGAACCAACTGGCAGCATTACTTTGAAAAACAAACACATTTTTTTTAGAAATCTAATAAATAATATTTAGTTTTTAGACATCAAATGAGAACCCGTTGTAGTGGACTCACTCTCTTAAATACTTAAGTTTTACAACGATAGTTACAGTACAGTTCGTTTTCATTCAACAATGCGCTGGCACAGAAGCAAGCGTACGCCGCCGCCGGCCCCCATCTCAGAGTACACTGCGGGCTGCGGCTCGCCTGTCCAGTAGACCTCGTGACAGCGCCGGTGTCTGTTGCGTAATCGTGTGTGTTAGTGAGTAAAATGAGTCGTCAGTACGAATATTCGAACGTGGAGTATCTAGCAATGGTACAATTGTATGCCATTGCTAACCACAACCTACAAGAGGCTAGGCGATTGTACTCCCAGCCGGAGCACTTAAATGCGTTATGGCTACGAGGAGTCAGTGATCCTCAAGTGCCGACACGCGGGACCATCTTGGCTGCAACCCAGCGCTTACTCGACCACGGACAGTTCCGGACACCGTTACATGCACAAGCCCGAGGACGTTTGAATGATTATTCCCAAATGGAAGTCATCAAACCCGCGAAGAACTACGCAGTACGATAGTGGACGCTTTTGATATTGTGAAAAGTGATAGAGACACATCGAACAAGTTGAAAGACAATCAACTAACACGTGCACGTGTGTGTATCGAAAGGAATGGACTCCATATCGAGCAGTTACTTCGGTACAGAGAACTGTAAATTAGTGTAATTAAACTGTAAATAGGTATGTAAGTTTGATTTTATTTGTAAATAGCTCCTATTTTTTAAATACGCCTGAAATACCTCCTCGCAGTCAGTTGTAGTTCAGTGTATTTTTATTATTATTATTACATAGTACAAAAGTCATTAAGTCGCTATTGTTAATAATAAAGTAGGTATTACAGACGGTCCTAAGCCCGTGTAAAGTACGAAGGAAAAATTGGAGTGTGTATTTTATGTTCAAGTTAGGTATGTTTCGTAGTGATACTGGCCATATTGACTGCGAGGGGTCATTGCTCCCTAACACATGATTTGCGCGGTACTTAGAAGCGCTCGAAGGATGGATGTGTGTGTGCGAGACGTGCAGCCTTGAGCCTGGCGTCCGCGTCAATTCATCAATGAAATATCGTACTGCTACTAATGTTAAACTTGATCGAGTGAGAAGAATTACAGAAATGACTAACTTTTTTATTATTATCAGTACAGTAATTTAGATTTTAAAAAAGGAATCCAAATATTATTCCGAGAGCGAACCCTTTCGACTGCTGACGATGATAAAATTAGCGTGTATAAGTAATTAAAAGTTTTTGATATTGTTGGTGTCGGAATCGTTTATGGAATTTGGGATTTTAGAAAATGCACTCAACCTATCAGCGCCATCTATTGAAATTTTCTAGAAACAAACTGAATGAACTAATCCCACACCAACACATATTGAACTAACTGATATTTGTGATCAAAACTAATTGCTGTGATATAAATATATACTGAGATTTATACAAGTTATGTACGTATTTGCAAGCTTTCGATTGTAATAAATAAGGATACATATTATAAATGTTTCACAATAATACCATATGAAGTTATCAATTTTGTACACAACTGTACTCCATTCAAATGTAGGGCAGACGAAAACTTTTTTTTTTTCAAATTAAAGCAACTCAAATTTATAGTCGTTCATACGACTATTTCACGACTATTTTTTGGCATAAACTTTAAACCGAAAATCGCAGGCGTTCCGGAGAAAGTTGAAGTTTTCAAATGTTCAAGCCATAATCCTCATCAGGTTACCTTTATATCTCTGGAACCTTTGAAGGACTATTTTTGAGATTTGGCATGTCGTTACGACTATTTCATGACTATTTTTTGGAACCTAAACCAATTCGATAGGCTTTACCGTTTGCTTGCACCAGAGATGAGGATTACAGCTTGACGGTCAAGCCATAATCCTCATTAACTTATAGCTGTAACGCCGAAACTATAATACGACTATTTTTTTTACATGTACGACTATTTATGACTATTTCATGACTATTTTTTAGCGTTGTCAAAATTCGTTTTCATTGAGATTTCAAATATGAGGATTACAGCTTGAAGCACACCAAATAATTGGGATAAGGGCAGGTAGATGATGATATATTTATCAGTAAAGATACGAAAAAGTAAATGGTACAATATGTCAATTGGCTAAAGTATGGTAGGTATTACTGGATTAGTAAATTAGTTAAAATTCACATTGTCAGCACCCACTCGTAACGTCGTCAGGAAATTCTGGAATTTAATAACCATGTTAGATAGACGCAGAGGAATGTAAAGGTCGATAGAGGTGGACCAATGTCCTCGACGTTACTATCTAACTTTTATTGTAGGTACGGACATACTGAGTTTTTATCGTTATAATTATGGAACACATTGTGAGATAAGACGACAGTTTTGTTGTGATGTTTGCAGACTGAACATACCTACTTTTATGAGTAGTGTTCGCGACAGATTGATTTTTTTGATTTTTTTATGTTATTTATGTCATACTAGCTGTCGAGGCGAACTTTGTACCGCCTCTATATAATATATTTAAACCTCCTATGAACTACTATAAATATTTTAATACTAGCTGCTGCCCGCAGCTCCGCCTGCGTGTTACTTTAGATCTTCGAGTACATAACTTTTTTATTTATGAAGCGATTGAAAACCAAACCGCAAATTCAAATCGATTACGCCGTTTCTGAGATTAGCGTGTTCAAACATTCAGACAAACAGACAAAAGTTCTAAAAAACATTGTTTTAGGTTTGATTGCCTTCATAAAGCCCACACAGTTTCTCTATTATATCTTCTATTATATTCTCTATTATACCATAAAAATTCATCTCAAGATACGAAAATATGAAATATTATTTATTATCTTCGTCGTGTGTGATAGTCCATTGAATAGTATGGCGAGCGATATTGTATCTTAAGTTAAAATATTATAGTATCTTAGCCGTGTGCAGCGCCCCTTAGTGAACTCCACTGCGGGTGACGTAACCTGTTCTGAAGAGCTCTTCAATCTGATCCCACCCTCTTCCTTCCGATCCCGAACAACGCGTGCCTGATTTCGTGCGTGATTTTCACTTCTACAGATTTATTATAAGTATAGATATTATATAGATAGGTTCAAGAGGTTTATTTAAGTCGGTACGAAGTTCGCCGGCACAACTAGTCAAAGAATAAACTCGCACCTATTATAATATCTGGTAGTCTAAAAATATCTGCATTAAAATAGCTAAAACCACATACATAGGTATGGACAAAACTGAAAGTTGATTAGTTTGTTAGTTCTATTACACAAATCTGGTAATAAACCCTCGCTAATGGAATATATATAGTAGTCTGAACATGTCTGGAAAGTCTAAAATAGCTAAATTCATCTGCCATGTGTAAAATCGACCGGGCGGCGTGAGTTCGATCCGTTCGTTAAATGAGTTGTTACTATTGAATTATTATCATTACAAACCTTTTCCATTTGTACTTTTCCATTATCTGTACGCATGTTTCTGTTGTGCAGATGTCTATAGTGTTTTTTTTTTATAGAATTGGTGCTATGTTTATACAATTTACGTTTTATAAAAACACTGTTTACCACCGCATTCAAATTTAATAGTCACTATCGTAAAATGGAGGCCTTTATTTTAACGAGTCCTTATAAAATATGTAAACGACTAGTCCTTTAATTTTATTGGGTACATATAATATACACAGAATATCACGTCTTCAAAGGGGTAGACAGAGGCGTTCAATACATCGACAGTCACTGTTGGTCCCACGATATTAGGGGACGAATGCCTGTAAACGATAAGTCTCTTTGGCTATTTTCGCTAAAGCCTCATGTCTATCAATAACTGCACCGCGTGTAGGTGAGCATGACTTAGTCCCTGGAGACCACAGATAAATAAAATAACAACGATAAAAATACAATTTTGGATAGAATATATTTCTTATTTAGCATACTCCTTTTTTTATAATTGGCAAAAAAGAAGTGCTTTATCAATAGAAAAGGTTATCTGTAATTCATTGAATCTACCGATCTATAGCGCGGGTGGGATCTGTGGGAGTAAGTACGTATCCTTTACCATGACCACCAACACCTCAGGTATCGTCTTAAGTATTTATTTCCTCCTTCAAGCCCCGAGCTTTATTGTCGCGTGTAAAGTAACTAGGTCGCCACCCTGCTTCGCAGGCAGCATATTAGAGCGCAGCAAGCATCACATATCTTTGTGTAATTTTTTTTTTTTTCACAAAAAAATTGAGTGCCAAAATTGAAAATTTGGGCTCCGTTAGAATGATGTCAGTTAAATCTAGTTTAATTTGAAATATAAATTTTTGAAATCGGTAAAGTATTGACAGAGATCTCGCATAAGAAAGGATTGAACTTTCTTGCACCATCAGAGCTTCGCTCGCTAAGCTCGCTACGCTCTAATACGCTCTAACAAGTAAGCAAACATACTTTCTTTGAGTTACTGAGTTTATCTTATACTTAGGTATATTTCCTTCTTCTAACTAACTATTTTTCCAGTCTCTAAGAAGTGAATTCCTGAAACGGAATAGATGATGTACAGCGGCGTGTTGTAAGTACAATACTGCATAAACTTCAGATATTTGTTTCTACAGACCGCTTTTGCGTTCAGACAGTATCAATGGAGTAACCTTGGTTGATTTGTTTAAATGTTGCTGTTGTCTTATCAAGCATTGCCATTAGGTATAGTAAACTCTCTTATCTAAGATATGGATTACAGTTCGTAGCAATTTATTTTCATATTTCATTTTCGTATTACTGTTGAGAACCTATTAAAACGAAATGTTTACTAAAATTTCTTCCAAGAATATTAATAATATAATAATAAATATTCTTTAATGTACATACATACATAAATACAAATCTTAATAATAAGTACAAACAAGTCTAAACAAAAAAAAACTATGTACAAAGGGCGGCCCTATCGCGTAGAACGATTTCTTCCAGGCAACCTTAGGATGGATAGAAGAGATAATATGAAATATAGAGGGAATATTCTTTTTCCTTTATAACAAATTATTTTTGGGTTGGATTAGTTAGTCCGAGACGCCCGGAATTTTAATTGGCTGTGCCACAGCGGCTGGCACGTAAGATTTTGTTGCCTTTAATCAACATTTCATCGCAAGGCAACGGGTTTCAATTTTTTTTCAAAATTACAATAAAGCTGCTACTTTTTATTAAATTCATTCGGCCATTTTGAATGTAACCCATTATAAATGTGCCCGGTGACGGCAATAGGCTTGCCCCCTATTACGTGCAACTAAAATACTGGCAAATTGTGGGTGTGTTATCCAGCTGTGGAAGGGGTAGGCTTCGGGGATATAGGCGTGATATGTGTATGTGGATTAAAAACCAGTGGAATATGACACACACTACTATTAAGTAATAGTCAAGGCACGTACATAATAAAGTCTGAGGCGCCGAGTATTTTCCTTTATAAAGAGATCTAAGCATCTACACTTACCTACCCGTGAGCGTTTTAATACTTACTAATTGCAGGAAATTTGCTTCCAATGAAAATATTATATTAATATTCATCGTTTTATGTTTGAGATATTAAAGTAGGCGTAAAGAGACGTTGATAATAAGTTTGAATTTGTAAAGATATAAAATGTCAATGAAAAGAAAAGTGTGTTCAATAAATGTATCGCTGTCGTATTAATATCATGACTCATGTCGTTTTTACACTCGTATTTTTACGCAATTGAATTGAGTGCTCGACATATATCTCGAATTTCTATTGTAGATAATAACATGTATATTTCTAACGATTTAGAAACGGCACCTGTCAGAAATGTGTGTTAAGAAGTGAATAATATTAGATTTTAAAGTCATTAGTGTCTACGTAACCTATAAAAATAGGTTAGGTCACAAAGTAACACTTAATGAACGCCATGATTTACCTACTTTTACTGCCAGATTCGCAAGGCAAAAGATAGAATCGGTGTAATAATATACAATGTTTCAACTATTCGGTTCCTAAGTAGGTACCTAAATGTATACTTGGTATACACACTTACACAGTCGAAAGATCATAGGTAGGTTTAGGTGTTATTTATACTGTGGTATGTGTAACAAAATCTAATAACATATTTTTCACTTTTTACTCTGTACGGTAATTACCTCGAACATGGCATAGATATTATAAGTAGACAGCCTCCCAGGCTGTCAGGCAATAGGTATATGCTTACTTAATAGCTATAATACATCATGTTTTTGTTAATTCCCGCGCATAGAGAACTACAGCGATTTAAAAGAGTGGCAATAAAGACTCAGGGCGAGTTTTTATTGCCAGTTTCTTCTCTGACACTTCGAAAAACATAGGGGACAAGCCTATTGTCATCGGGCACATTTATAATGGGTTATGTCCAAAATGGCTGAATGAATTTAATAAAAAGTAGCAGCTATATCGTAATTTTGAAAAAAATTGGAACCCTTTGCCATGCGTTGAAATGTTGATGAAAGGCAACAAAATTTTACGTGCCAGTCGCTATGGCACAGCCAATTAAAGTCCTGGGCGTCTCAAGACTATTCCCAATTCCCACCTGTATAAAAAATGGTTTGTGTGTTGAGACGAGCTATAATTTTCTAAATTTTCACGTGAATGTGTTAAAAACATTGAAACATACAAACAGTTTATAATAATATCTTGTATTATACCTAATATCACCGTGGAATAAATGGTTACTACGGAGCGGGCATTGAATGTACAAGCTAGCCCTTTGGTAATTTAAACGAGATATTATTTTAGGTGTAGACGTATCAAAATAAACCGAGTTTCCCAACCCGATCATTTTGCCACCCACGCCTACGCTTTTAACCGTACTTATCGTGGAACATTTAACAAAGAACATGACAATAGGGCGAAACAACTTTTACTTTAAACGGGATTGAGCATGTTACGTGGTGCTCATTAGGTAGCTGATATATTATGTAAGCACCAAGTTTCGTAGGCTAAATTAATACGATAATTACGAGTACATTGTTTTAAAGTAAGTAACTTAAGGTATTGTAATAAATAACTATTTAATGAATTGTTTTCAAAGTCGTAGCGGTACTCGCAAGTCGTAATATCTACTTCGATCTCCATCAAACCTTAACGTTCAAAACTAACTTTACTATTGGCCAGTATTTTATTATTTAAATATTTCTTTAAAAGCAATAATAGTGAGTATAGTACTTTTACTTTTTAAAATATTAAACGCAAGAACTAAACGTATTTTTTATATCCATTTTACCAAATCTTGCTACATATTCTGTGAACATTTTCAAATTGTTTAACTATTCTTATGACATCCTCGCACATTTTAATACTAGTCAGACTGTCAAAAGAGGTTTAGTAATAATATTCCGTAGAGATCTTCAGACAATCTTCAAGTATAATCCTCTTTAGTGTCTCAAATTGGCCGAAAACTATTCTAGTGTTGTTGGACCCTTATTTTTACTAAGTCCTAATAATACTGGATGATTTTCGTGAAATATATTGTAAAGCTTCCTTCTGATATCGATAGAGACACAGCCTCCATGCTTTATTAAATGTACCGCTAAACCGTCACCAGTAAATTAGATAGATGTTGAAGACAACGTATTTGCAATGGATTTGAAATTTTTAATGGAAAATATTTTTTTTATCCTCCGTGAGTCTGTGAGGCTACTAGAGGGCAGAAAGAAATCAAATCAAATCCTTTTTTTGCGAATATGGGTCAGGTTTAGATAACATGAACATGACAGCCACATTCCACCTTACGGTATGCAAATATATTAGTAATGTGTAATTAGTGATTCTAAACAATATAATAAAAAAAAATACATGTCAAATTTAAAATATTTGAATAAACATTGTGTTTAAATTTAAAATATTTAAATTTTATTTATTTATTTATTTCAGGCAACAAATAGAAAAGTTACAGTTGGTATAAACTTATTCTACGGCCCATAGATAAATACCTTAAAACTAAGAATACATATAGATATTACAAAATGTATATTAGTAATAGAATCTTAAGACTATTGTTAGTACATACTTCACTATCGCACTTCGGTCTTTTTGCGTACCAGTGGTAGCGATCCGCGGAAGCGACGGAACACCACGCCCTGTGGCCAGAAGGTTTCCTCCATGACGAGGCTCAGTCTAGTGTTGGGCACTCGCACCACGAACGACAGGAAACTGACGTTACGGCTCGCCTCCAACAGCTGCACTCTCGGCGTGAAGTTGGCCTTCTTGCGCACGTACTGTCCGATGTCATCCGCCTTAGTGGTGTAGTGTAGGCGGGAGACATACACGGGTGTACTCGGTATTGCGGCCTGCAGCGCTGGGCTGGACTGCGCTGCATCGGTGCCGCAACGGTTCACTTTGGTTCGTGATCGGCGCTTCCTTTGCACTGTCACGAAACCATCAGTAGCCACATCCGGTACCTTCTGTGGTAGTGGCTTCGGTGGAGCGGTCGTTGCGCTGATGGTGACGAAACTTTGTCGTTTCATGGGGGCTGTAGGTACGGGCAGCGGAGCGGGGCGCGGGGTTCGCGCGGCCTTACAGGTAGGGGCCGCGGGGGCGGGTGCAGTGCGGGGCATTGCGCGCTCAGCACTCGATGACGGCGACAAAACTGCTGACGCGTAACTCGCATTGAGGTCAGCTTCACGACGCATGTTTATGTTGGCGGTAGGTGGTGACCTAGATACCGCTGTAGACTCGCGCAAAGTAATAAGTTCTTTACGCAAACTCACAACGATATCCTCGGTCGTTGCCAACCTCGTCTGGACGTCCGCCAAGCTCGCCTTTAAGGACACTATGTCCTTTAAAAGGCAGGTAACGTCGACGTGGTCGAATGTGACCGGAGGAAGCTTCGATAAGTCCTGGGCCACAAACGTAGGCACGTCGTCGGGATCGGTTGCCTTAATGAGAAATTAAATGACAATTTTAGTTAAAATCATGTCAAAATTTAAAACTATTTAAAAATTAATCATGTGAATGTCAAAATTTAAAATAGTTGAATAATAAAGAAAATATAGAAAAAATAGAAAAGAAACCTTTCGTGAAAGTATATTTAACGAATATCCTGAATGACATATATACATTTAATATATGAAACATTCACTTACGGAGGACACAGTTAATGCTCTTGACGACATTGGGTTTTCTCCGAAGCAACGAAATCAAAAGATTATGTTTTCCTCCCCCAAGTCGGATCGTTGCGACATTGATAAATTATGTATCAACATAAATATGTATAAATATGTGTGCGATAAAGGTATACATAAATGCTTACACAGAGTAAAAAAGTTTACTCTGTGTAAGCATTTATGTACCTTTATCGCTGTCAGAAAATCAGTCAGTTTATAATATACTAGCTGATTATCCACCAGCGTAGTCCCGCGACACAGATCATCACCGGGCACGGAAACTTCGGTGAGTATCTGTTTCGCATGCATCGTGAGGTCACTTCTACAGACATCCAGCGTAGACACGGCATTCCACACGTTAGTGGAATGCTCAGCATGGGCGAGTCAGCGCCGGAACCTCGTTGTGGGCCTGGGCGTAGAGACGCTCTCGCTGGAGACCATGCTACGAGCCATGGTCTCTAGCGAGAGTCAGTGGAACGCGGCCGTTTCCTTCAGCGAGCAGGTAATGCTCGTGAAGGAGGCGGCCGGTAGGGTGAGGGAGCGTACCCTCCCCACTGAGTTCCGAAGTGTGCGGCGAGGGCCCGCAGACGTGACTACGCCCAGGACCATCGACCTCCATGATCGGGGCCTGAGGACGATGGATTAGCAACCCACCGTCCTTACAGAAGCAGGCTAGAAGGGCTGCGTGATGTGGGGCTGCACCCCACGCACGCCTTCACTCACTGACGCGGGATAAAACCCGACCCCAAAGATGCGGGGTAACATCCGACCACCACGCAGTGGCCACGCGGATGGCCAAAGTCCGCCGGGCGCCACCGGGAATTCTCTCAGTCTCTACCGGAGGCGCTCGGCAATGGACGTAGGTGCGGCCGCGCCCTCGGGCTTCGGATTCAAAAAAAAAAAAAAAACCAGCGTAGTCCAAATTCCCACTGAGAAAGTATCCTATAAAACTCAGGGATAATGTAGCTACATATTAATGAAAGAATTTTCAAAATCGGTTAATTAGTTTCAGAGCCTAATCAATTCAAACAAACAGACATACCTACAAACAAACAATAATATCGCTGCTCGCTCAGTCCGCATGGAATAGTCGTTTCGTTCCTGATTCTTATGGGAACACATCATCATTCACCGAGCCTTTTCCCAACTCAGTTGGGGCCGGCTTTCTAGTCTAACTGCGATTGGGCTGAACTTCGATATATTCCGTGAAGCGACTGCCATCTGACCTCCACAACCCATGGGGATATCGAAGGAACTACCCCTAACGACTGCCATAGAGGTTCGTATGACAACCGGGACCGAGCGACGGCTTAACGTGCTCTCCGAGGCACGGAGTGGTCTCAGTGTCTTAAGAAATGGTCACCCATCCTAAGACCGGGCTGACTAGATGTGGCTCAACCTTTACAATGTGTTAACATTGTCAGTTACCACTAGACCACGAGCCATATGGGAACACACAATAGGGATAAAAGTATGAGTTCTACTATTGTAAAGTTTCCTTAAAATCCGTTTAATTATTTTTCACAGCGTTATAAATAAATAGTTACAAAGTTGGCTTAGTTTGACTCTGGATGGAATTGTGTAAAAAACGTCATTTAAAGTGTTTTTAAAATTGGCTAGCGAATTCAACTATCCCCGTGAACAATGCTTTGTAATACTTTCGCAAAATGTTGCAATGTAAATATTTAATTCTACGTGAGAGAATGAATCTAAAGTAGAAAGTTTAGTAGTAGTATAAAGTAAGAAGTCCAGTGACTTTGTCGAGATACTCGGTTCACAATGATTAAACGTGTAATCGGACTTTTTTGCGTATTTTAGTATAAATTATTAAACGTTACTTTGACAGAATTTCATTACTATTAAAGACAAGAAATATATCCCCAGACTGTTTGTTGATTGCAGCAATTTTCTGTAGGCAAAGTACGAGAAGAATATAGGTTACAGGACAAAGACTAATATAAACTGTAGATTATGGGAATTCAATTTACAAACCAATGTTGGGTGCAAAGGGGCCCTTCTTACATCTATCGGGCCCCGGCGACCTCACCTGCTAGTGGCGCACCTGCTGATTAACGGACGAGGTTCGTATATTACGGTACCCATATGGTGGCTTTGGCCCCTACGTGGATACCAGGTGGTACAACAGTGTTGGTCCGGGGGGGTACCACCGTGCAGCTGTGCTAAAGCCCCCCAAGTAACCTAGCACAGGCTGGGTTGCGTTAGGGGTTCAGCAGCTGCACTGCCGGGCCCGGGGCGGTGTATGGTGCGGCAGGCAGGGGTCCAGTGGGGGCGAAGCGGAGTCTAGTGTGGGTGGTGTGGGTCGATTCGCCGGCCAGGGAGACCCTTAGCAACGGCGTTGCCGCGGCCGCCCGCAACATAGTCATGGGGCCCGCCTGGGACCAACCACCCCAGTAGGCTGCCCCACATGTTGCGCATAATCCTGTTGTGGCGTCGCCGCTCCGGGTGGTAACCGGTGTGGGGTAGCGGCGGCCTTGCATCAGGGGGTTTTGGGAGCCCTTCCGTCCGGCGGGTCGGCTCCGACCTAACCACACGGTTCTAGACGAAGCTAGCCTCTGCACTTTGTCACTTACTGCCGCACCAAATATCGCCCTGTCTTCACGCTTCCCCATATTTCACAATGACAGTGCAACAAGAGAATAGACGGTACACAGCGGCCCCTAGAAACCCCACAAAGTTGACTTCGTTTGAGGTGGAGTTCGCGAATATCCGCGGACTCCATGCAAACCTCGATACCGTCCACCATCACCTGGAGTCGGCACGGCCTTCTGTGATGTTCCTAACGGAGACACAGATACGCCGCCCTGACGACACGTCGTACCTCTGTTACCCGGGCTATATCATTGAGGAACAATTCCGCGATAAAGCCGGGGTGTGCGTGTTCGTTAGGGCGGATGTTTGCTGCCGCCGGTTGCGCTGTCTGGAGAACCCCTCCTACTCCGTCCTTTGGCTGCACGTGGATCATGGCTCCATGAGCCAGATCTACGTGTGCGTCTACCGCTCCCACACAGGGGACACTGGGACAACAAGGCTTTTCGAATACCTCAGCGAGATGGCTGACGATGCGCAGGTGCGGTTCCCGAACGCTGACCTGGTTTTCCTGGGGGACTTTAACGGTCATCACGTTGAGTGGCTGGGGTCCCTTAGGACCGATCATGCGGGACGAACCGCCCATGCATTCGCTCTCTCCCACGGGCTGACCCAGATGGTACGGGGGATCACCCGGATACCTGACAGGTCAGACCACACGCCCGCCTTGCTGGATCTACTGCTGACGAGTCGCCCAGCCGAGTATAGTGTGTCGGTACGCGCCCCACTGGGCACATCCGACCACTGTGTGGTGCACGCCAGCTTCCAAGTGCCACCGCCTGCTCGTGCTGAACAAATGACTCGACGACTATGGCACTACTCGTCGGCAGACTGGGACGGTCTCCGCGATTACTTTGCGTCCGTCCCGTGGAGCCAGCGCTGCTTTGTAGGGAAGGCGCCTTCGGATAGCGCTGCTGCCATTGCTGGCGAGATCAGTCTAGGGATAGAATATTATATCCCTTTCACTGATGTCGCCAGCATCCGCAAAGCTCGCCCCTGGTTCGGGCGTGAATGTGCCGAGGCTGTCCAGAAAAAACAGTCGGCATATCGCGCCTGGGTCAGGGCTCGGGCGGCACGTGACCCGAACGTGAACCGCCTCAAAGCAGCGTACAATCGGGCCACTAGGTTCAGCAAGAGGGCCTTCAAGAGAGCGGATGCCCAGCGCGTCGCGCGGCTTGGTCAGGAGCTCACATCCCATCCCACGGGTAGCCGTGGATACTGGCAACTGGCCAAAGCCGTACAGTCAAATTTTTGTCAACCCTCGCTGCCACCACTGCGTTTTCCTGATGGATCACTGGCTCACAAAGCCCAAGAGAAGGCGGACATGCTCGCAGACCTCTTTGCGGCTAATTCCCGGGTCGATGACCGTGGCCTGCAGCCCCCCGCCATCGCCAACTGTGGCCACACTATGCCTGATATTGTTATCAGGCAATGTGATGTACGGGCAGTGCTGCGGTCACTCGACACGCGGAAAGCCAGTGGCCCTGACGGCATTCCGGCGGTGGTGCTACGAAAATGTGCTGCTGAGTTGTCTCCAGTATTAACGCGTCTGTACCGCCTGTCATACTCTACAGGCCTCGTGCCGGAGGCCTGGAAGGAGGCGAACGTACAACCGATCCCCAAGAAAGGGGATCGATCCGATCCAGGCAACTATCGACCCATAGCTGTCACCTCAGTCATTTGCAAGGTGCTCGAGCTTCTTATTAATAAGCAGCTCATGCGATACCTGGAGGATCACTCGCTAATCAATGATCGGCAATATGGCTTCAGGCCAAAACGATCAACGGGTGACCTCCTGGCATTCGTCACGCATGTATGGGGTGAGGCTATGGAAAAGTTCGGCGAGTCCTTGGCTATTAGCCTGGACATCGCCAAAGCTTTCGATAGGGTCTGGCATGCTTCGCTCCTTTCCAAGCTTCCGGCATATGGTCTACCTCCTCAACTGTGCAGCTGGATTGCCAGTTTTTTAAACGAGCGCCGAGTGCGGGTCCTCTGCGATGGCCAGGCTTCTCGCTTTTTGCAAGTGAATGCCGGGGTACCGCAGGGGTCCGTACTGTCACCAACTCTCTTTCTTCTGCATATCAATGATATGCTTTCCCTCGGGAACATTCATTGCTATGCAGATGACAGTACATTGCACGGGAGTTACTCGGTTCGTCCGACGGCGGGGCGATCTGTGATAGAGGAGGAGAGACGACATCTCGTGGGTGATCTCGACCGAAACCTCGACAGTATCTCCCAATGGGGTGCCGAGAACTTGGTCGAGTTCAATGCCCACAAAACACAGGCGTGTGCATTTACAGCGAAAAAATCCCCTTTCCTTCCCCTACCCACTCTTCAGAATGCAATATTACCAATGAAGGACAATCTAGACATCCTTGGCATAGACGTTCGTCGAGAGCTCAATAACACAAAATACATTGAGAGATGTATTGGGCTAGCTTCGCGGAAACTAGGAATACTGAACAAGGTAAAGCGATTCTTTACACCGCACCAGAGGTGTCTGCTGTACAAAACGCAGATTAGACCCTGCGTTGAATACTGCTCTCACCTCTGGGAGGGCTCCGCGAAGTATTTGCTGGACGCACTCGACGCTATGCAGCGACGCGCTGTTCGCATTATAGACTGTCCGGAGGTAACGGGAAGCCTTGAGCCGCTAGCCCAGCGCCGAACAATTGCTTCCTTGGCCGCGTTCTACCGTATTTACCACGGTGAGTGTTCTGAAGAGCTCTTCAACCTGATCCCACCCTCTCCCTTCCGATCCCGAACAACGCGTGCCGGGCAGAGATATCACCCTCATACCGTGGAAACCGTCTTCGCGAGAACCGAGCGTTTTAAACGATCGTTTCTCTGCCGAACGATGGTGGCTTGGAACGCCCTGCCTGCGCACGTGTTTCCTCCAACATATAACCCTGGGCTCTTTAAGCGAAGCGTGAAGAGGCACATTACAGGGTCGTCAAGTTGAGGGCCACTCTCTATAGTATTCTTGTGTACTGTGAGAGTCGCCCTCAATTGCCAGACGTCGCCTCAGCTTACCATCAGGCGAGTGGCGTCAATTTGTCGACCTAAATATAAAAAAAAAAAAAAAAAAAAAAAAAATATATATTTGTATTACCAACGTTTTGCATACTTCACTTAATAGGGAGTCCTAAGTGAATTTTGGGTGTCGTCTTCCCTCGTTTCTAATGTAGTAAAACTCCCACATGTTGATACTTAAAGATTTTAAATCGAATAATCGCAAATCGCTCCGAAATCGTTTGGTAGTTAGTGGATTGATATCGGGTTTGCATGTGAGGGGCGAGGCGTGACTGCGCGCGCACCTCTACAATTCGGTAGCGCTACGATCGCTTCAGTCGCGTACATGCTACGAGCACTGTCGAGTGCTACGCCGTAGCGCCGCGGTTACAAATTTGTCACTACTCTTTTACCGTCAAAGTGAATTTGTGAGGTGATCCCTAAAGGGCTGAGAGATAATTTCTGGAAGATTGAAGGACCAGAGGTAAATAATATATTCAATAAAATAATCTAACCATATCTTATGCAATAGAGTTTGACGTTGGCCGCTATATTAATGCAGTAAAACTCAGCTAAAGATCATTCATAAATGGAGGCGTATGACCTGCACGCGCTGAAATAAAGACTGATGATGACATATAGAGATGATATAATATTATTATAAAAGAGGAGTTCTCATAGCCCATATTAGAAGTAATGTAAGCTTAAAATGTATCTAGTCCGTGAAAGACGGAAAAATGACTTCATTGTTCCACAAAGTAGAATGGTGTCTTTGATATTCTGACGAAATGAATGAAAGTAACGATAGTCTGTTCCAGAACAATAACGTGGCAGGTTCACTTCGTCTATGTTATAAATAACTTCTTAGATTCTATCTTTTACATATTCAAATCTAACTGTATAGTTATAACTCTTTGTATTGATTCAACAAGCATGAGATACCTTGTGAAAACTATTGACATATTGCATCCTTTTTTAGCATTAAGGGGGTAAAATGTTTTATTTTTAAAAATTTGAATAAAGAATACAAGTTGCCAGTATTCTCATTAACCACTCCAGATAAGCTAAAAGTGATTGTGTAATACATTTACCTCAGTAGTGGTGGTTGGGGAAGTATCTCACGTAATTTATAACAGGGCCAGAACTTTATCATTCCAAATTTTTTTTTATATTAAATTCATAAATTGACTGCTTCGGTGGCATGGTCGGTAGTGCGTCGGCTTTCGACTCCGGAGTCTCGGGTTCGATCCCCAGGTCGAATCAAATATTTGTGTGATCCACAAATGCTTGTTGTGTTTTCTATGTAATATATGTAGAAATATATAAGTATGTTTATTAGTCGTCTAGATTCCTAGCACAAGCTTATATTAGCTTAATTTGGGCTAGATGACGTTATGTGAGAATGTCCAAAATATTTATTTTTATTTATTTATTATTGAGCTGAGTTTATGAAGCTCTTAGGCGACTCGTGTATTTCGTTTGGGATCGAACTCCTCCTAATCGACTGGTCCGATCTTTTTGAAATTTGGCACGGTCATAGTGACCATCACCGTGAGTGCATATATCTGAATTCATAAAGATCGGTCCAGTCGTTTAGGAGTTCGACCCGGATCGACAAACTCAGCTTAATTATTGCAACAGCAGAATGCATTGCATACCTAGTTTTTAAAATGTATGGACCAGGCCATACTAGATGAGTTTTGGTGGTCGAAATTACTATAATGACTGAATAATGAAACGCCGCTTTGCTGTACTAGGTGGATAGCTGACTGGCATATTGTGCGTTTATTTAGTTATTCATGTAACTAGTTCCACTTGTACTGTGCTTTGAGAGCTATTAGGTACTTCTACAAAACTATGATGCATATAATCTCACTATAATCTCTATATATAAAAATTAATCCCTATTTCCCTTGGTCACGACATCACGCGTGAACGGCTGGACCGATTTGGCTAATTTGGGTCTTAAAATATTCGTGGAGGTTCAGGGAAGGTTCATAAGCAAAATTTCAGGCGGTACGAAGTTCGCCGGGACCACTAGTTCGTAATATACATGTTCATATTTAACGGTGTTCTTCACTCATACCCAAAACATTACTTACGCGATGTTAATTATAGCCGTATTCCCTCATGACCGTATTGTGTATTATGAGGCAGCCGCTTCATAATTTATACTACTTGTTTGTGCTTGTGTACAGCCAACAACAATAGTGGCATTCATGAATTGAGGAACATGGTACTTAGTAGGTAGTTGCTAAATCTTTATGGGAACCTTAATTCGGTTCGATTCTTTGTAAATGGTCGTTTAGTTTTTAGGGCTCCGTAACCAATGAATAAAACGGGAACACTATTACTAAGCTCCGCTGTCCGTCCATCTGTCCGTCTGTCACTAGGCTGTATCTCATGAACCGTGATAGTTAGAAAGTTGAAATTTTAACAGATGATGTATTTCTGGTGCCTCTATAACAAAAAAAAATACCAAAAAAATTTTGTTTTAAGGGGGCCAACTCGCACTAGGCCGGTTTTTTTTGTAGTCTTAATTATGTATCACATACATATAATTGAGCTGGTTTCCCTGAAAGGGTAGGCAGATGCATATTATTCGCCCACGTAATAGTTGGGGAACCTATTGCCCCTAGGCACTTTAATGTATGCCAGACCCAGTAACTTTTCTGTTGATCGGCAGGTGCACCACTTGCAGGTGAGATTGGCAGTAGTAAGAACAAGGTAAAATAATTCATGTAATGAAATTCATTTCAAATCTACATACCTACTCGTATTCGAAGTGACGCACACGTTACTTAATCTCTCGTTAAGCCCCTAATCAAACTAAATAGGGTAGTTGGAGCCATAGAGATATTATAAGAGTAGAGATGGTGTAATACAATTTTTCTATTAGAAAAAGTGTGACTCTTCGCGGGTGTGAAGGAGTGGTGAGGAGGGGTATAAGGAACCTTAGTCCCGCCCACTTCTTTATTTTCCATCTCGCGGTCAATAGCAAAACTACTTACTTCATTAAAATGTCAGTTTACTACGTAGTTTTAACTATCTCACACTCCTAACAGGGACGTAGTCAGATTTTTGGTACAAAGGAGCTTAATATTTTTTGAATTGCAAATATACCTATCTCAAACTGAACTGTTGAAATTTGCCGTAGGGGTTATATCCACGTCTAAAGTATAACGGGGCCCTATACGGGGCTCCCGTATGGGCGGGTAGATTGACGGCCAACAACGTGTCTATTTTAAATAGACCGTTGATAACCTTGGCTTCATTAAGTATCTGTTCCATCGTGAGGTAACACCCTAGTGTCAACACTGCGAGGCCTCCGACGAAGACACTCCACACGTTGGTGGAGTTCTGACCGTGGGCGAGTTAGCGCCGGGAACTCATAGTGGGTCTGGGCGTGGATACCCTCTCGCTAGAGTCCATGCCTCAAGCCATGGTCTACAGCAGGAGTAGGTGGAACGCGGCCGTGTCCTTCGGCGAGCAGGTCATGCTCGCGAAGGAGGCGGCCGAGAGAGTGAGGAAACGTACCCTCCCCACTGAGTTCCGTAGTCAACGGCGGGATAGCCACCCACCGTCATAACACTATTCCCTTAAGCGCTCGGCAATGGAAGTATGAGAGGCTGCGGCTTTTGGTCGCGGAATTAAAAATGGATGGTCTCAAAATATACTATTTTCTCGTTTTAGATACGTACATATTTCGTTACTGCTCCGCTCCTATCATTTTAGCGTGATGTTAAGTTATGTTAGTCTATAACTTTGCTGACGTGGAGGTACCTTATTAAAAGTATGTGCCTGACCCAGTTCTTGAATTAAATTTAATATTTAGCTATACTTTGAATAATAATATTCAATTGTACAGCTCATTATGAAACAGTCGAAGGAAACTTGTCTTGTAAAATTATCAGTTTCTAATTGCGGCCCTGTATTTTTGAAGTTTTATGTTTATTGTTGCCAGTTGTTAATAGATGGCGACTTAGACGCGGACGGCTCTATAAAAAGCACAGAGAAATATTTTAGCAATTAAAAATCACTTACGAGTTAACGTTGAACGAATTCCTGTATATTTAATTAGTATAAAATGTTAAAAGTAAAATATAAGTAGCTATTTAAATTACGCGTTCGTGAAACAAAACGCCGCCATCTATCTTCGAGTAGCCTATTTCGAGTAGTATATAGTATAGTGAGAGATTTTTCTAGAACAATTCTAAAAAAAAACATTTAAAATTACTTACGCATGAAACGTGATGCGATTCTTAGCATCAGAACGTCTATCTGAATCTGGGGGCACGGCAGTGCCCCCGCCAATATTTTTTACATGATAGAACACAACACTTCATTTTTATCTTCTTTTATCCTTTTATTTCCACAAAAATTACTGAACTGTCACAGAATATACATGTACGAAAGCTGATAGTACACTGATAAGCCACGCCCACTTATTGAAATCACGCACAAATTTTATGACGTCAGTGCTCACTTAAAGATTGCACTGTGCACTGTGCACAGTTGCTTATGGCATGTCCTCTCTTATAATACGTCCCTAAAATAAAATTTTACTGGCCTACAGAACTTTGATATCGCCCATGGGTAGTGAAGTTCAGATGGCAGTTAGACTGGAAAGCCGACCCCAACTGGGTTGGAAAAAAGCTCGGTGGATGATAAACTTCTATTAACTGAATTAATGTAGATGGTAGATATATTGGGATTGGATTTGGATTCACGTTACGAAGCGCTTGCCTTCGGTAGGTATAATAACTTTCTCGTGGCACCGACAGATAAGTTCCCAGTGACAATACCCGTTTTAGAACGAGTTTTCAATCGACTGCTAAAAAAGGAGGAGGTTCTCAATTCGATTATGTTTTTTTAAGTTTGTTAACACATATCTCTGGGCTGGGATTCTTTTTTTTTATTTTTTAACGCTCCCATGTCAATTGCTGCGGGCGTCTCCCGTGACCCCAAAAGGTATTTCCAGTGGCGTCCGGCGGACTTTGGCCAGCTGTGTGGCGTCTTCGGGGGTTCTCTGGACTGGGTGAACCTATTTTAAAATATTTTTTAAATGAAAGCTACTACATCCGAAGTGGTCTCATTCTCATAATTTCAAGTCGGTTGTTGTGTCAATTTTTGACGTGTATTTTTATTGAAGAAACGTTTTCTAGTTACCAATTCTTATGGAAACTCATACTAGGATAAAAAAAATCCAGAAAATGGTCTATTCGACGATTTCTACTGTCTTATTATACGAGTAGTACATATAGAGATTGTAGACATCCTTTGTTTTGCCTACGCATGGCAAATACGCCGTACGTAGGCAAAACTGAACGTAGCATAGCACATCTCTGGTGGAAAAACCCCAAGTTGATGAAATCTGGACTGTCGATAGGTTAAAGTAATTTGAAGATACATTAAGCTAGTTTTCATCTGGATAATTCAGTGTCTCATAAGGCAAGGATTGCTGTGCATAGAGGAGTGCGTATCCCTACACTAATGTATGGTAGTGAATGTTGGGTGTGGCAGGAGAAGCATCAGAATAGAATAAATGCTGTCGAAATGAGAAGTGTGAGAAGTATAGCTAGTGTGACTCTGATGAACAAAATGAGAAGCAGTGCGACAAGAGAACATTGTGGTATGTCAGAAGATGTAATTACCAAGGTAGAAAGTGGGATGCTTAGATGGTTCTGACATGTAGAGAGGATGGATGACAGGAGACTGACAAAACAGATATATGAAGCGAATGTGAATGGAAAAGCTCGTAAGAGTCGACCATACTGCGACCAAATCGCAGATGTCTTAAATAAAGGCCAGGTTAAAAATACCAGTAACCGGCGAGCATGTATGAAGACATGTATGTATGTATGTAATGAATTCTCAAGAAAATTGGTAACGAGAAAACTGTTTCACGCGCGAACAAAATTACTATTGATCTTTAAATACTACTGAGTCATATGTCGTCAATACTCTGAATCTACTTCTACTTGTGTTAAGTTTCCTTAAGGAAGAGTTTTGGCCGAAAGGTGTCGTGTATAGACGGTTTCGCGGCACGTTACCTTACGCGAAGTGTAACACGACACCCGTTTAAACAACAGACAGTTTAGTGTTCTATTGTAAGATATAATTATATGTATTTTTAGTTTTAAGGTATGTATCTATGGGCCGTAGAATAAGTTAATATAAGATCTGTAACTTTTCTGACGTAGCCTAATAATAAATGAATAAATAAAAAAAAATAAAAAAAATAAGTTGTTAAAATCCTGCTTAAAAAGGATTTATCTTACTGTTCTTTATTTCATTAGACTGTCTGAACGGAAGGATTATCTCCGACTTTTCCCGGCAATAGATACAACTTTATCGATTTACTCTTCGGCACGTTTTCTTTTAAATTTATGTTTTCTTATTGACGTCACTAGGACTTACTAGGAGTAGAGAGATGAATAAACTTTTATCTGACGAGCACGATGGCTTGTCGTCTTACATAAACTAACTTTAAAAATAAAAGAAAACAATTTCGCCTTTGATATATTTTTGTATTTCAATGCAATGAGTTTGCTTAAACTAGTCTTAATATTTGAAGACTAGTTTAAGCAAAAGCAAATTTTTTTCTCTGTAAGGGAAAGACAGTGGGTTCGAGTCCTGCCGATGGCTTCAGATTTTGTGATCTGTTTATAATTTCCATACTGGGTCCATGATAATTTCTATCTTAATGTTTTCGCCTTTTATGTTCGCGGGAAAAGTGACTAAGTGACTACTCTATGCCTACGCTATGGCTTTAGGGAGAAATACACAGTTTGAAACAGAGATTTGTTGCCCGCTACACGGTTTAGGACCAACAGCAGTGTTCAATAGAACGTCGTACGGATATGACGTAATTGGATTTAAAACAACTGTCTACACAAGTTTGAATCTCTATTTTAAACAGTCGGTAAACTGTGTATTTCTCCCTTTAGTATCATGTTGTAGCCACAAATAATTAGAGAAGAGCTTATTTACATTCTTATATTCAAATAAATTATACATACCTTTACCCTATAATCATGCCTGTTTCCTTTCGGGTAGACAGATGCTTATTACATGCCCACTTTTCACCTGTACTTTTTTGTCGCTAACTGGGCACTTTTATGTTCCCCCGAGCCTCCTCCGTTGAACAGTAGGTGCATCACTTGCGGGCTAGGTTAACTTAGGTTAAACATACATGTAAAGTGATTTACTCGGATCGATCTTATACACTGATTCGATTTTCCTTAGTTCTTCCATCACTTGAATTAAATTTCCTAACACAGTCGCCGTTAGGGAATGTAATTTCTGTGATTGTTATCAAAGGATAATGCTTAATTTATACAGGTTACAAAGTGAAGGCTGGGAGTAAATAAAATTAAAAACTTTCGAAAAGTAGGAATATCATGACTCGGTTAGATTCTTGAGGTGATATACTTAAAAAAGTGTGTCTGGTTAGCGGCCTAAGACCACTATTACCAGCTATTACGTGACACCAACAAGCTTATTGGCGAAGAGTGGGAATCGCCTCTGCCTACTTCTGCGGGGAAATAGGTGTTATTAAATTCATGTCGGTATGTACGAAAGTAGAAATCAACTGTATACTGTGTATAGTGTATACCCTCTGAATTTAATTCCTTTGAAAATGATTTTTTTATCCTTTCTAACAATTTACATAATAATTATTATACCCTACGTAGGTATGTTATATCATGAAAATCTGAACGATTTACATAATTCTGTAATTGCGTTTTTCATTTAGGTACAGAGACAGCGGTATTCCAACACTAAGCTATATCTACATCTATAGCTCTCAAAGACCATTTGAATACGTAATAATAGAGATATTATTACGTGGGCAGTTTGAACTAATGAACCCGCACTAATGCTATCTCGGGTGAGCTATCTACCGTCTGTGAGTAGGTTGAGATGGAATATCAATTAGTTCGAAGCCATATAGTACGAATAGATTCATTATTTGTATAATGAATCTATTCGTGTATTTCGTAATAATGAATTATGTATTGATTCTATAATCAATACATAATTATATTCGAGCTCCTCTTCTCTACAAATTATCATGAAAGTTTGTTTAAGCATCAAGCAAAATTACTGCATTATCTTGATGAAATTTGGTTCAGAGTTAGATTGATACTCTAGGTTATTTCATATAATAGTTTCCCGTGGGATATGGGAACGAGATAACTATTCCACGTGGATGAAGCCGTGGGCATCCTCTACTAGCTATTGTACCTTTTTTGGTCGGTAAGTAAAGGTAAAGAGTGTAACTCGAGACGGCCCACTTGACTGGGAAAACCATGACTAAGCAAAAAGCACGTCTATTGTTAGAATTAAGATACCTATTGTTAGGGTGTCTCCGCTAGACATCGGCCGTCGTCGGGGACCGTTCGGCTCACCGCACTCCGCAGCTCTTGCGCATACGAAGACACAACTCATACGATCACGACGCAAGGCACACGCTCGTTTGATACCTACTTACTCAATATTAACGCCATATTGTACGCGGACAAGATTAAGTAAATAAATAAATATAATAATATACCAGTTATACAGTCCACTGAATTTTATTTACATCAGCTGAGCATCGTAGGAACACGTATCCTAGTAATTTTGTTGCAGTGTAAGTAGACATAAAGTTTAGTTCTCGTATGGGGCCATATTAGGTAAACTTAAGAGGTCCAATTGCAGTGGAACTATTGGCCTATACGCCGGGCGCCACTAGAAATTCCTTGTGTGCTCACCAGAGCCGCTCGGCAATGGACATGGCAGCGGCCGGCGAGGAATTAAAAAAAAATGCTATGATTTGTACATCATAACATCATCACTATTACTTCACGTATATAATAAATAAATAAATAATAAATAAATATATTAGGACAATGCACACAACGCCATCTAGTCTCAAACTAAGCAGAGCTTGTGATATGAGTACTAGATAAACTGATATAAATACTTATATACATTTTTTTTTTGTAAATACATACATATTATACATAGGAAACATCCAGACTTCGGTACAAACGCATGTCATCACACAAAGTTTGTCCCGACCGGGAATCGAACCCGAGACTCCGGCGTCGAAAGCCGATGCACTACCGACCACGCCACCGAAGCAGTCAAAATATTCTACTAAATATTATAAAAACCGGACAAGTGCGTGTCGGGCCACTATTTTAGCACTTTGTCGGAATAGAAAATACACATTTATTTGCAAAATTTCATCTTTCTAGCAATAACCGTTTGAGAGGAAAGATGAGGACGGAATAAAAGCTTCCGTCCGCATGTATGCTTAGATCTTTAAAACTACGCAATGGGTTTTTATGCAGTTTTTACTAATGAATAGAGTGGTTCTCGAGGAAAGTTTTTGTGTACATATAGGTAATTTGTTAAGTGGGTGAATATATGTAGTATGATTTGTAATGCGTTTATTGACGTCAGCTATTGATGCGTGTATCATTTGGTTGCGGTTTAGTAAGTGTACATTAGAATACTTTTTGGCTAAATGCTTGGAAGGGAAGATGGCAAAAGTGCATTGAACTTGATGGTGATTACGTTGAAAAATAAAAATATATTTCATTAATTATGTATTTATTTTCTTGGTTAGGCCGATTACTTTTCAATCCACCCTCGTACTTACATACTATAGAGGTTGTCAATGTGTTGTTCGTGTATGAGATCCCATGTTCTTTGTAAATGATAATAAAGTTGTTGTTCCGCTTTCAAATATGCTAATTAGGTAGTTACTACCAGTAACTTCCACACGGTCGTCAGTTCTTTACCAGGCGGAAGTTATGAGAAATTTGCATTATGTCGATATTCCAATACGTAAATTGACAAATTCACAATGGAAAATGCTGTTTTGAAACATAACAGCTCTGTCTATCATCTATAAATATGGCATGAATAAAGTTCTCTGATTATGTGGTGAATCAAATACGACCGCAATAAACCACGGATAGTCGGGGAATGGTAGGCGTGATGATATGATATCACCGAAGAAAGACAATATGTTTACTTGATTTTATCATAAACCTAGGAAAATTCAGGTTTTTGATCAAAAACCTAAACTAGGTGAGAAGGCTCCCATGAATGTTTTTAGAAAAGAAGTATCAAAACTGTTTATACGAGAGTGTATTGAAAAGTAGTCGGCCTAACACTGATCCATTTAGTTCTAAAAATCAAATCTATCCACATTATTTAGTTCAGTTCAAACCTGTTAATTGTGTGAAGTTTGAAACGTGTGCGATAATTAGTTTTAATTTTATAAATTTATTAACAAAGCAATCTGACATCATTTCCGCTAATGGAGCAAATCGAGCAGCGTGCCGTCATTAAGTACCTCCATAAGAAGGGGCTGTCATCAAAATCCATCCATGATGATATGGTCAGTACATTAGGGGATTGCGCTCTTTCATATTCATCCGTCAAAAAATGGATAGCAGAATTCAAGCGTGGTAGAGAGAGTGTGAAAGACGAACCCCGCTCTGGAAGGCCTTCGACGTCCACTACTGACGAAAATGTTAAAAAAATACTCGATTTGATTATGGGAGACCGCAGATTGAAAATTAGAGAGATAGCCGAGATTATAGGCATCTCTTATGAACGTACTCAAAACATAATAGTCAACGTGTTGGGTTTCCACAAGGTGTCTGCGAGGTGGGTTCCGCGACTGTTTTCAGTTGAGCAAAAAGGATGCGATTGACTATTGCACGCGACTGTTTGGAGTTAATTGAAGCTGGTGAATGTGATTTTTTGAATCGTTTTGTTACTATGGACGAAACATGGGTTCATTACTGTACACCGGAAAGAAAACAACAATCAAAACAGTGGAAAAGACCTGGTTCACCATCCCCCAAAAATGCTAAGTCGATTTTGTCGGCAAGTATGGTGATGGCTACAGTATTCTGAGACTCGAAGGGTGTGATTATGGTTGATTATCTTGAAAGGGGTCAGACTATAAACTGTGATTATTACTGCACCTTACTACGTCGTTTACGAGAGGAAATAAAAGAAAACGTCCAGGAATGATCAGAAGAAAAGTCCTGTTTCATCAAGATAACGCTCGTGTTCACACGTCTGTTCAATCAATGGCAGAAATTCACAACTGTGGCTTTGAACTGTTACCGCATCCACCTTATTCACCTGATCTGGCACCGTCAGACTTTTTTCTGTTCCCTAACCTAAAAAAGCACTTGGGAGGTCAAAGATTTTTGACAAATGACTCGTCATTTGTCAAAAATCTTTGACCTCCCAAAAGTCAAAGCAGCAGTAGACGCATATTTTGACTCTAAGGAAGAATCATTTTTTTTCAACGGGCTAAATGCTTGGAAGGGAAGATGGCAAAAGTGCATTGAACTTGATGGTGATTACGTTGAAAAATAAAAATATATTTCGTTTATTATGTATTTATTTTCTTGGTTAGGCCGATTACTTTTCAATCCACCCTCGTAGAAAGCTTCACAATGAAAGTCATAAACAGAAATGTTGCTACACTTGTCCCACTGTGGGGTTGCCACATCTTTCTTTTGCAAAGTTAGCGTGGCCAGTCAGACTATAATAACATCCTATCAATTTATTTAGTGCGTGTAATAATCTCATAATAATTTATCATTTTCTACAAGCTCATTGTGTTTAAAAGAGCTTTTAAAGTTACTGGCATTTGAACTTGTTAGCATTTATTAAGACTTTACTTTCACTCCTTTTAGACGTGTTACATAATAACTTGCTAACAATCATAACAGCAGTACAATACCCAAGAATGCCAACGTAAGGGAACGTACCAAGTTTGTATGTTGCTTCATTTTCTCAAGCAATTTCATTTAACAGACATCAAGATGTATCTATAATGAATCTGTAATAAGATATGTTTCGCGAACAGTTGACTGTTCGCGAAACATATCTTATTGTAATTCAGCTTTCCTCAAGCGTCGAATTGGGTACACGTAGCTATCACTTACGTGTTCTAACATAAAATCTAATGATTTGGATACGTGATAGGAATAATGTCAGAAGGCAAAGTGATTTCATACTGTTTTGTTGATTTATTTGACTAATATCTAAGTTTTGCAACCATAACATATTTAAAACAATGGAAAATTGATGTTGAAATTTAAATAATTGCAATGATTTCGCTAAATAGAAGACATGTTAAACGTCGACATATGTTCCGCCTACTCACGAGGCATTATCAAGACTATCTCAAAGAGACAGTCTTGATAATGCCTCCTTGACAATTCCATTGTTTTATCATGGACTTTCGCCAGGTAACGCTTGAATCCATTCAGTACATAACATATTTTTCTGAGACCTCTAAATCAACAAACAACTATCAACTAGGTCGCCACCCTGCTTCGCGGTAGCATATTAGAGCGCAGCAAGCATCACATATCTTTGTGTAAAATTTTTTTTTTTAAATTTTTAGGGGCAAAATTGAAAATTTGGGCTCCGTTAGAATTATGTCAGTTAAATCTAGTTTAATTTGATATATAAATTGTTGAAATTGGTAAAGTATTGACAGAGATCTCGCATAAGAAAGGATTGAACTTTCTTGCACCATGAGAGCTATGCTCGCTACGCTCTAATAAAATCATATCATAAGAGGTTTGATTAAAGTTTTTAAACTTACTGTACCTTACTCAAAATCATAAATATTTTTCACTTAAATTGTGTTTTGAGATAATCCTATATACCTTATACTCGTATCTACTAAAACCCGCAATAATCTTATTAGACTCAAATTTTAAGTTACTACTATTGCACTATAATATATTAATTAAATACTGGCTAGTGGGTTAGCTAGTCTTTAACCTTTTTCAACGCAATTCCCACTAAATCATTAACTGTTCGTTTAAACGCATTTACGCGTTTAAACGAACAGTTAATGGTGTGAGTGCGGTCAATCGTTAGATGAGTACGCTCGCTGCTGTATACAAACATTATAGGGTTATTCTAGAACAAGCCTTCTATTACATAATGTTACTTACATACCATTCCCACGACCGTATCGATCCGTTAATGTGGCTCTGTGCCAGTAACAAACTCCGTTACCCTACTCTAGAAGAACTTGCGTCCAATAATAAAAGTTTCGGTGTTGAAACTGCGATTTTACAATAGGTGTTTTACTGTTCTTCGTGTCTGTGGTACCAACTGATTCATTGTTGAATTTTCTCAAATGTATTACAACATGAATCGCAAAAGCGATGATCGCAGGCCGGATTCGAATCAGCGACAGTTCCTTTTCAGTTCAAGCCAACTGAATCTTCATTTTAGTTTTTCATTTTAATTAACTTATGACAAAATTTTGGCTTCTATTTTCAATGACAATTATCCAGGGACCTTCTCAAGTGTTCTATCCTTATCACCCATCGAGCCTTTTCCCTACTCAGTTGGGGCCGGCTTTCCAGTCTAACTGCGATTCGGCTGAACTTAGATATTTTCCGTGTAGCGCTGCCATCTGACCCATGGGCGATATCGAAGTTCTATACTTAGACCTGTCGGATTTTGGATTTTAGGGCTCCAACTACCACTAACGACTGCCATAGATGTTTGTATGACCAACGGTTTAACGTTAAACTTTGTTATGTTAACATTGTCGGTTACCACTAAACCACGAGCCCCACTAGCATGTCTAAATTATTTGCTTAAAAAATGTGTTGATTAGTTATTTAATGAGATTACAACTGTATTATATGTAGGTATACACGACGTTTGAGCGATATATTATAAACACGAATTATTTTGTATAAAACGTGCTCTCCATAACCAAAAACAAGTAACAGTTTTCACAACTATATGGTACGTTAGGCATCACATCATTAAACTTGGAAGCGATGCCACTCTATTTTTGCCCTACTGCGTCAGCGAGGGTTATGTTTAATCTACATTATTTAATATTAATTTTGGATATTATATCAGGTACACATACAATTATATGCAAAAGGACTGACGAGATCCTTTTGGTGGGAGTAAAAATTTAATTCATAACATCCCAAATTTGTGTCAAAGTTTACTAAAAGAGAGATATTGCATAACCAAAGTCGAACGAAATTAAACTAAATTCAGAGATATGAAACGATATTAATCAAAACTTGAACTTTTAAATTTCGGTATGTAAGGGTACCACGGTAACGTTTTACTTTTATCTCAAAAATAAACGACTTCAAATGTTCAACATGTGGCTGGTTTTCGTTAAAACTTCAGCAGTGGCTTTAATTTACACCAAAAACAAACTGCTGAACCGATTTGCATACAATTAAACGGAGCTGGATGTAAAAACACAAGTTTGCAAGTAAATTTGGCTCAAGCTGGGCCCATTACAGACGTAGATATTGAAGTTTAAATTAGAGACGTGTGTCTCTTAAACTGGGTTTAATATAATAGAACAAACATGTTTTAAGGTTTGATTTCCATCTTTCACAGATTAATTAGAGCGAGGGACAAGGCAACGCAATCATGGCCTTCGCTGGACTGAAAAAACAAATTAACAAAGCCAATCAGGTGAGTAAGCTTATTTTTATATTATAAAACATTATTCAAGGAGCTTCCAGCTCAAGATGTAAGAAAAAATAAGGAAACAGATTAAAAAGTTTTTAATCTACGTTAAGGCAAAGTTGAGAGGAAATATCAAAGTTTGTGCGGATATTGCTAATAAACCCATATTTTTATCGTAGGCAACTAATAGAAAATGTCGCGCAACTAGCAGCCATTATAATTGCATATTCTTTTAGAACATTTAGAATGGATGGTATTTGAATAATTATCAGACATACCATGCAATTTTAAGCAAGATAAGAATTAAGCATGTGTGAGATCTTTCACACACTGCACCCGATTCGAGCATATGAATGCTTTGGGAAAACGCGCTGTTAACCTAAAATTTTAATTTATTCATATTTCACATATGTCTGTCTGTCTGTCTATCTGTCGGTCGCTCTGTATTTGTGTATTAAGTACTTACATACACTTGTACTATAGTGTTCCATGTGTATTTAAAAGGAGATCTCGTAGGTAACCATGACGGATTGCTTGTGATAAGTATGAGAGTCGACCCAAAATGAAGAGATCCATCATAGTATCCTTGACAAAGGACAAAGCTTCATTCACCTTTGCGTACGTGGTGATCTTGTGATGTTGGCGTTTTAATACAAAACTACTGGTAAAGGTTAAAGGATACACAGTAATAATTTTATTTGCCTTCATATTTTATATTAAAACACAAAGAGAAATTATTAATTAAAATAAAATTAAATTGGGTAATTTCGTGCCATTCTGTTTTATGAATTCTCCCTGATAATAAGTATCACGCGATAGGTATTTGTAATTTTAATTCAGTCAGCATATTTTTGCTGTAGGTACGATCGTTTCGCCTGAAATGTTCTTTTAATTTACCGATTGACTGCATCCTGGAATTGTAACGGATATCGGGCACAAAACTCCCCATACACGGGGAGTTTTGTGCCCCGATATCAAAGTGAATATGAAAATGTCAGCATATGTTTAGGATAGTTAATCGTGCCCAAAGGTTATCAGAGTGGGCAAATCTTAGTCCCACCGACCCATGCTTACAAAATCCTGAGAGTTTCCTTAAATAACGAAGATCTGATTTCACCTCTCTGGTATTGACCATGCAACTGAATGTTGTGTTGTGTTCTTATAGAGTTTAAAAGTTACTATTAACATCCTTACCGTGTTCTTCCTTAGCTTAAGTCATTATTTCGATGAAACCATTTATATTTCGCAAGCTTAGTTTCCTCCTTCAACACTTTGTTTCCTGTCAGTGAATGAATTGTTAAACAGTTCGCGAATATTACATCGAGAGCACCAGTTATTTATTCAGTATACAAGAAGCCGAGACGTTGTGCGCTTATTTTCAGTAATGTACCTACCTCTAGTCTGAGCTGGGTGAAACGCGTAAATATAGGTATTTTTATAGAAATAAGTCCTCTAAATGACTCTTGACTACGTCACCCACGCATTATTAGCTTAAATATTTTGGTTTAATCTACAATTTTAACAAACGCCCCTTATTCCTACTAGTCCTAATAGGTACTAGTAAAATAAAACTAAACTTAGTATGGATGGACTACCGAAGGGATTTTAATGAAACTCGTCAGTAGTGTAGTTCATAATCACGTATCATAATAAAACATCCAACACATCACAATAACAGCGTAAGAGACCATAGAACTAATATTGGTGAATTTGATTAAATCGTAATCGTAAAGGAAATAGAATACTAGATTACCTACTCTTGCGCAGACTAAGTCGCAAGCAAAAGCTAGTAAGATAATTGAATTTTCTTCCTCAAAAAGGAAATGGCTCAAACTTTTTGAGATAAATTCTTTTTGGTTGTCCACTGAGGTTGGAGTAGAGTGGCGACTTATCGTAGATCGTCTTTTGTCCTCCCGAGTACTTTTGTTTCGCTGGTTATGAATAAAAATATTTAAGTGGGGTGCGTTCAACCCTTTGCACGATTTATGTCCAAAAGGAAAAATGTACACGGCCAATGTCCAATAATAAAAATGTCCTACAATAAAAATATCCAATAATAAAAATATCCTACAATAAAAATGTCCAATAATAAAAATGTCCATTAATACAAATGTCCAATAATACAAATTTCCAATAATAAAAATGTCCAATTAAATAAAAGTCAAATAATAATTATGTCCAATTAAAAATATTAAATACCTAAACGGAGAAACCGTTTTAAACAGTGTAGTTTCCTTTGAAAGCCATGCGTTTGCTTCTTTGAATCTTAAATTTATTTTACATTATGAAATGACTCACTTGTACAGATATTCCACAATTTTTTTTGTTTTACTAATGTTCCACCAAGTGCCGACAATCGAAAGCATAAATTATATTAAATTTATTTATTTATTTATTTATATATTCTTTATTGTACGCCAATACAGTATTAAATCATACAAGGAGCTTAAAAAATTTTGTAGCAGTACAATGGACGGCCTTATTGCATAGAGCAATTTCTGCCAGGCAACCTTTGGATGGATAGATCTGAAGGACGAAAAGGTAGTAGTGGGCGTAGTTAAATAAACTTACATAATATGAAAACATAGTAAAGGTAGGTTACATACTTGCATTAAATATATAGATAGAAATTTTAAATAAATCTTTATGGTATAAATAGCAAAGAGAATGTAATCACAACGTTTATAAATAGGCATTTGAACACAAGTGGCCAATATATCAAAAGATAAATACACACCTATGATACTTGCTATATTGGACATTAACTTAGTTTGTCATTTTTCTGGTTGGACATTTTTATATCTGGCCGAATTTCTACTCGTAGTTAAACTTTTCTATATTTGGTAGTTTTTACAGTTTGACGTATTTATATTTGGACATATTTCAGATTAGGCGTTTCTCTAGTTGGGTATTGTTATGTGATTGTACATTTTTCTTTTTGGACATAAGTCGTACAAAGACGACCTTGGTTCATGGTTCAACCTTACAGCCATGCAGACAAACATGCTAAAAGACTGTTGACTTGTATTATTCTTCCGATTGATTTTTGTCAAATACTTCTATGTACAGACATCGATCAGTTACAATTTTACTATAAACATGGTAAAGGTAAAGTTAGTTGTCTTTATATATAGGTAGACAATATGATGAATGATAACGATATTGAAGTGAACATTAACAAACCATCAGTTGTAAAATATTCCTGCTGGCTTACGTAAACCATTTGTGTGCTTTATACACAATGGACATAAAATATCTACCATTTGAATATATAGAAGTATCTACCCTGTAAATTCGTACATATCTGTGATTTCAAATGTTTTTACTGAAAATTACTGTGACGGTAGTCTGGTGAAGAATAGTAGATATACGCGTTGGGGTGGGTCCGTCCCTGACCTACAGCCTGCCCTATATTCACGATGCGCCCCAATTATAACGACCTTCGCACAACTCTCGGATCCTGCGACATTGAGTCGAGAATTCATTTAGCGGGAAGCTTTTAAAGGGGAAAGGGGTGTAGTATCATGTCCTTCAATTTACCAGTTAGTTTCTGCAAATTTGCGTCAGTGAATACTAATTTAGCGGTTAATAATATGAATAGCAGTACATTTATAAGGTTTTAGTAAATTGTTAATTAGTAACGTGAGTTAAAAGGCCTCAGTTGTCAGTCAAAAAATCAAATTTACTATACCATAATATACTTCCTACAGCAGCTGTTTATACACTATAAAGCTTCCTTAATGAGTTCCTTATTAGGTCATCTTGGCTTTATGGCGGCCGCAATATATTATGAACTTATTGCCTTCGTAACAAGAACTTGGTAAGGTCTCCCTCTCTGCAAATTATTTTATATTATCCGTCCTTTGAGAAGTTAATCCTCCTAGCTTACTTGTTACTGTGGAGACATTATATTCATTTATATGGTACCTACTTAATAAAGTAACTGTAATTTATTATGTTCAGAAACAGGGTGGGTCTATTATGTTGCTTATATAACTTCCTTTCTCTTCCTTTTATCTACATTTATAGTCACTTAGCAATTTACCCACAAAATATGCTTTACGAAGTTTGAAATAGTTTCCACAAAATTCAAGAAAAATCTTCAAAGTATCACGTTGGTCTACGTGTGTTGCTGGTTTAAAGCGTAGTGTACAAACAGTCCTTTAAATATTTGCTTAAAATATGAATCGTTCATTAATGTCATTGTCATCCCAGGTATTTCGGGGCCAATTAAAGGTTGTTATGCTTACGATGTTAGCGAAAATCGATAACGGCGTATTAGCGGACCATTAAAAATGCTTTTGTTATTAGTCAACGGGACGGACGTGTTAATTTAAAGTACCAGATAAGTCTGTAGTGCCAATTAGGTCGTTCCCAAAGACGAAAAAAAGCGTATAGCCTTTTTATAGGCTTTTTTTGATCCGCGGTCACCCCAACGTCCATTGCCGGGCGTTCCGGGTACACACTGAATGAATTACTTTTTGAACCGACATTAATATTATAGGTGAAAGCTTGATAACTAACTAGCGTTGAATACTGCTCTCACCTCTGGGACGGCTCCGCGAAGTATTTGCTGGACGCTCTCGACGCTATGCAGCGACGGGCTATCCGTATTATAGATTGTCCGGAGGTAATGGGAAGCATTGAGCCGCTAGCTCAGCGCCGAACAATAACTTCCTTGGCCGCATTCTACCGTATTTACCACGGCGAGTGTTCTGAAAAGCTCCTCAATCTGATCCCACCCTCGTCCTTCCGATCCCGAACAACGCGTGCCGGGTAGAGATGCCACTCCCACACAGTGGATAGCATGTTCGCGAGAACCGAACGTTTTAAACGTTCGTTTCTCTGCCGAGCGATAGTGGCCTGGACCGCCCTGCCTGTGCACGTGTTTCCGCCCACATATAACCCTGGGTTCTTTAAGCGTAGCGTGAAGAGGCACATCAGTAGGTCGTCAAGTTGAGGGCCACTCTCTATAGTATTGTGTACTGTGAGAGTGGCCCACAATCGCTAGACGTCGTCACGACTTACCACCAGGCGGGCGGCGTCAATTTGGCGAACCCAATATAAAAAAAAAAACTAAATGGTACTTTTATGTAAATAAACAGTCTCGAAGCCTCGAACAGTCTCGAACCTACTTTGCCAATTTTAACTTCTTAACATTTGTGGCTGCATATTTTCCGGCACAGTACATTTTGGTTGCCAAAGTTTTTGTGTTAACTGTGTTTATGCTGAAATGTCCTCAGGTTTGGAAACATTTAGGAAGCAAAATAATGTTTCACATAAACTTGACTGTTCCAGCTGTGGTAGGTAATTATATTTTTTTGTGCAAACTAAATTGCAGTGCGACAATCTGTCCGTTATTATTAAAAGTCGATTCAGGTGTAAAGCGCGGCGCATTTCGGCCAAGGTGAAACCTCGACCGGCGCTTTTGTTCGCATCCGTCCTCAGATTGCTGTTTCCAATGATTTATTAAAATGTTTGATCTACTCGTATCCCAAATCGATTTAAGTGTAACGACAGGTTTATTTTGTCAAAATATAAAACGTATTATAACATTTCTTTTTTGTTACAGTATGTCACAGAAAAGATGGGCGGTGCCGAAGGCACGAAATTGGATTTGGACTTTGTGGAAATGGAAAGAGTAAGTATAACAGTAACTATCTTTGTATGCTAATACGATACGATACGCAAATATAAAATTGGATAGAAGTATTTCAATCAAATGTAATAAAATTGTATAAGCAAACATAAATTTATTGCTTCTGAATAAGATATTTCGTAATCGAGCTTTACATAAATTATGATTTATGTTTGGAGATTGGACTAAATTTGTAATCATAATTTGCGGCTAGTTTAATGAAAGATGGATATACTACATCAAAATGCGCTCTATTTTTTTAAATAATATCGAAGGATTGTGGATAAGTACTTCTTATATTTACTAATAATGATCCTTTTGCACTTTTAGAAAACAGACGTTACATGTGAACTAGTTGAGGAGTTACAAACGAAGACGAAAGAGTTCCTGCAGCCGAATCCCACGGCGCGAGCAAAGATGGCAGCTGTTAAAGGCATCAGTAAACTAAGTGGTCAAGCAAAGAGCAACACATACCCACAGCCTGATGGTGTGCTCGGGGATTGTATGCTGCATTATGGCAAGAAACTTGGTGAAGATACAGTATTCTGTAAGTAATCATTTACCTGTATTCTTTCGGAGCTAGAAAATTAGGTCTCTCTGGTTTATTAATGTTCAGTACTCTAAGAATTTACCCTGGTCGATCTAGTACAAATGTCGACTATAGAATTGACTTTCTTCTAGGTATACGTCTAGGTATGATTCTGCCGGTCTTATATCTGATCTGCGTAGTGCGATGTCCTCGTTACTCTAAGCTATTGAATCAGGAGTGAAAATGTCTTTAAATTCAAATGGAGTTGAATGATGAAGCATATATTAAACTAATGAAATTTTATTTTAGCAAATTGCTTAATTGAAATGGGCGAATCACTGAAGCAAATGGCAGATGTAAAATATTCACTCGACGACAATATCAAGCAGAACTTCCTCGAGCCACTTCATCATTTGCAGACGAAAGACCTAAAGGAAGTTATGGTATGAATTTTGTTTTTTTTTAAAGAACTATTGATGTTCATAAATTTTTAAGAGTGCTTAGAACCTCCTGCCCTAATAGCATGGCGGTGCTGACTATTGGCGATCGACATATTCAACCAATGATATCGCAGAAAATTTCCGTCACATGACCAAATCAACACATTACTGTATTATCATTGGTTCAATATGTCGATCGATTGATATCGACACTGGCTGTGCTAGGCTTGCTAGGCCCAAGTCAACTTCACTTTAGCGAGTAAAAGTGATTACTTGATGCCTTCCTCCGTGGAAATAACAAAACGACTGACGCAACATGACGTGTGTGTGATAGTACCTACGTACCCTTTTTTGAGCTGTTAAACGTTGTCTGGTAAATATGGCCCGTTTACAGCATATCCGTACAAACTACTAAGGCAATACACATTCGGGAAAAGGCGATATTGTATGTTAAAACAAATGGATAACTCGTGTGGTTTAAGTTTCTCACTGCTAGTAAGATATATCTTTTTGACCTTAGCAGATAGGTCGCGCGTAAGACATTACATATCACCTTCACATTTTACTAATATCTAATACTATTAGAGTTACGCACAGAAACAAGCCAATATCGGTGTTGAGCTGGTTTTGGAAGTTCTAGGATTTGAACTGGATATCAACTTGTCAAATCATTTCTAACCCACTATTACAGCACCACCGAAAGAAACTACAGGGACGACGATTGGATTTCGACTGCAAACGACGAAGGCAGGCTAAAGGTGATTATCATAATGTTGATGATTTTTTTACTTTCTATTTTGATTTCACAAAATTTTATTATTTCACATATCTACTTCTATCTCTTAAGTTCTTATTTTCTTTTTTCCAAATATATTGACCAGGCCCCGGTAGGGCCAGCCCTTACATGAGTCCAAGTCACAACACTACAAGACAGGGTATGTGGGGAAATATCGTTACTAATAATACTATAGGCCTGTAGTGCAATGCTAACACGCGTGTTGAAGCCTCATTATATCATTAGATTGTTTATTCAAGTCATATAATGTAAGCTCGTTTCTTTCATGTTTTATGTTCCTGTCCTGCGTACGCGTCGCCTTTTCCATCATTCCATAACCTGAGTATTGTTTCCTCCGTTTGGTTTGTATGCACACTTTTTGGTTTTTCTTTCTTTTGATATGTCATTTCCATATCTGTAACTAATATTATCATATTGAATACGTTTGCCTTCGGTGCATTTGTGAAGCGTCCGGTACATCAGGTGCTCATATTGCAGACGACGAGATCCGCCAGGCGGAGGACAAATTCGCCGAGTCCCTTCAACTCGCCCAGATTGGAATGTTCAATCTACTTGATAATGACGTAAGTCTCGAGTTACTACACCTCTACGTGAAGTTCTACAATATCTCTGGGACTCTAAAGTAAGGCCAACGAAACGAGAGAATTTTTGTCAACAAAGGGACCGTTTCTAAGTTACATTGCGATAGCGAGCAATTATTATCTCTGTTCTTACCATTCGTACCCAGTAATGACGTAAGTTGGTCGACGAGAGCTGACGTTGCGTGTTTCATGGTGCAGGTAAAGATTTAGTACCGTAGTTCTCAATCATTTGTCAACCTGGATTTTGATCTTTTCGATTTGTATTTTCTGTATTTTTTTCGATTGTAATCTGTTATGTGTAAATAAATAATACAATAGATAGTTCAGTCATAAATAAGTCTGATTCGGACTTTTCCAACTAATCATCCAAGTGCTTTCACAGACGACCGCGATTAAATTAAACAAAAAAAATGAATTAAACCCTCGAAGTGTTTTTTTTTTAATTTTCTCTCATATCGGTGACCTTACTTTAGTCATAGGTTCAACGTTCCTAAAAACTTCCATCTCCACGTATTACCTACGTGGCAAACACAAAGAAAAACTATACCACCTCTAATACCCCTTTAGGGAGAAATACGTGCTTTTCTTATATCAACAAGTAACTTAAGGCAATAGTTTAAATGCACATCACCTTTGCTTAAATACGAAAATGGTTAAATGATCACAAAATATTATTTCACTGAAATAACTTCTACTTCTTCACAGAATACGCTCGCATTGTGTAGCTATAAGTTAGACTAAGGCTGGGGTGAACTTGGGGCTATATCAGGTAATGTTGTTTTAAATGTTCGCCCTAACATCCATTACCGAGCGGTCCGAGTATGCCCTCGGTTCTTTAGGGTATCCCTAGGGCACCATATGTAATAACACCTACTGTAATCCCATTCTCACTTCATAAACGAAGAAACACGAACTTTATTTGAAGTTCATTTCAATAGGTGTGTATAGTAACTATACGGTAATAGTAATAAATTTCTAACTAATCTAGTACTCTTATATTTATACAGGTGGAACAAGTAGCACAGCTTTCGTTCTTCGCAGAGGGTCTATTGGAGTATCACCAACAATGTACGGAGATCCTCAAAGATCTTGTCTCTTCTCTCATTGAAAAGTAAGTACATATTTCATTACATGTACACGGTTACGCCTTTCTACAAACTTAGTAGACAGTTTATAATTATTTCAGTTGTTGTTAGTGCCTATTAGAGTTACGTGCTACGATTATCAAGTAAATGCTGCAAATATTCTTACACATTTTATTAGAACAGTTTCAAACAGATGTACTTAAGTGTAGGTAGATACCGACTAGTTAACTGATTTATATAGTTTATACTTTCGATTGTTGGCACTAATTTATGAGCGAAGAAATTTCCCCATTTTTCAGGGTAAATTTCTTACGCTGCCTCCTTGACTTTATGTGTATGTACCCACATTAAGTAAAGATATTTTATTATTTTTAAATGGTTTAAAGATGTTAGACAGTGCAGTAAAACACCTTTGATAATGCTGAAAAGCGAAACCGGTCGGTGAAAATAAATCAAATAAAGTTTTGGAATAGTGTAGAACTGTGTTTGTTCATCATGAACTGATTTATAATATGACGTGTGCTTAAGTAGGTAGTTGTTTTATATACACGTGAGTGTGTCAGGGGCGAAGCTTCATAAGCTGAGGACTGCATGCCCGATATATGAGGTAACAAACATAAAAAAATAAAGCAGTCGAATTGAGAACCTCCTCCATTTTTGAGGTCGGTTAAGAATCAAAGTTAAAAGCAGTCGAAATGAGAACCTCCTCCATTTTTGAGGTCGGTTAAAAATCAAAGTTAAAAGCAGTCGAATTGAGAACCTCCTCCATTTTTGAGGTCGGTTAAAAATCAAAGTTAAATTACAACAGTTTTTTATTATATCGACTACAGAGTGAATAATATCGTTTTGAATTGTAGATGATAAATAACTCGGCCCGGGTTTGTCGCTCTGTTGATGTTGCATATGCTTTTCCAAAACGCTATCATATTTCGATAATAATGAAACTAATTCTAAAAAGTTAACTCTATTTAATGAATCTTTGGACTCCTCATGTCCTCTAAAATACTATTCCTGTTGCGCTAAATGGCAACCTACATCTACAAGTCTTTGAAAAATAGTACCGTTTTGGTCAACTTGCTGATTGAGTTTTGAAATTTCTTCAGCAAATTGGCGTGCAAGTGAGTTTTACTTACTTTAGAAATACACAAATCTGGCGTTGGTTTAGGAGAAACAACTAACGACTTTCTCTGATCAAAACTTAATGATTTTACCCTTTGGTCTTTTAATAAAACATTACAGCACCGCAAATCATCACAAGGCACAATTTCTTCCATATTTAACACTCAAATAAACTAATTCACAACTTTTAAACAATAAAAAACAATTTTGAAAAAATCACCCACTCTTAAAAGCAAATTACTACGCGAAACTGAAGTAAACAAACGCGAACATAGCATAGGTCGCTACGCAACCGATGTGCGACGAACTTCAGAGCAAAGACCAGGCTTATGGGCCAATAATTTTGCTATACCTACCTACTATAACCTACTAAGTATTGTGGTATGCTGGCGAAAATATCCATAGGTGTGAAAGAGAAAATGCAAGCCCGATTATAACGGGCATGCATTGCGTCTACTTACAACTTGTGCGAGTGAGATGGCATCCGCGCGCTCAACACCGTACAGAGTACCAGTCAGTACCACAACGCATAGATATAGGAACGGTTTGTGTCGGCGGTATAGGTGATTGACCCTAAGCGCGCGAAATTTAATTTTGAAATAATCGTTTTGGACGCATTCGACATTTTTTAGGGTCAATATTAATATTACAATACACAATATTATTTTAGGGTCAATGGTACAATATTATTATGGGAATTCCGGGCTTATGGGAATGTATAGAACATTCGCCACTGGAGTGTGTGTATGCGTGTCTTTGATTGTGGGCTATACATTTTAATATATACTCGTAATAATTACTCTAGGTGGTTATTAACCAAATAAAATTTAGTGCTATTATTTTGCAGTTAATTACCTACGTTGGTAATGAACTGCAAAATAGGTAATTTATTTTCTTAGGTTCTTTTTTAGGTACATGCATGTGTCACTATAGCAGGCTACACACACACACGCTTGTCGCAGGGGCAATCTAGGGTGTAAAAGTGGGTATTACCCCTGAATGCCCTTAATTAATGTGTGTAGGCAAGTAGGTGCAATTTTGCAAGTGTGAAAATATACTCTTGATATTACCATGACCGCCATGCACCCTAGATTGCCCCGGCCGTAGCCTGCTTTCGTCTGCCATGTTATATAATCCCAGATGATATTAATCTAACTACCTTTTTAGGAAAGAAGAAGCAGTAAACCGTCCGAAGATGGAATTTGTACCAAAGACACTTGCGGACCTTAACATCGAGGGCATCAACGACCTGAACAATGGTAGGCGGTACGGTTCCACCCATAGTTTGTCCCGACCCCGGCAACCCATCCCACCATCTTCCTCAGTCGGTGACCTTAGCTCTTCAGACCCTTTCAGGGCTTGGGAAGCACCCTTCCCCAGTCGCACCCAAGTAAAACCTGCGCCAGGTTTCAAACCTCATCCGGCGCCAAGAAACCAATTCAATGGAAGGGATCCCTGGAAAGGTGATTTCGGTTTTATTTGCTGTATATTTTTTTGTTTGGTTTTGGTTCTGGATTGCGTATAAAGGTGTTGGTATTTAAAACGTAGTATATTCAATGTTTATTACAAATGTTATATTCTTGGGAATATATTATAAAAGTAAGTTTATCTACAAGGTGGAGGGTCTTACTAGCAGTCCATGGTCGAAATCTAATTTGCACAGTTTATGTTTTCATATACATTACTCACGCTTTTGGGGTATTACCAGGTTTTTGTGGCACAAAAATACATTTTAATTTCATTGTGGAATAACAAAACACTTCACTCATATAAACTAATAAACATAATTTTACTAATGATGCGGTAACAAATTATGTGAAAGGTAAATAGAAGCATATAATGAACATGACTGTAAAAGATTGGTTTAGGAATCAAACCTAGCAGGTGATTACAAATTTGAGCCGTTTGGGGTTGAGACACTGGGGTCATGGGGTCCGAGTGCTCGCCGCCTTTATAGTGACATTGCTAAACGCTTAATCGATGCTTCTCAGGACCAGAAGGCTGGTTATTTTCTGTCCCAAAGAATAAGTATCGCCATCCAACGTGGCAACACAGCCAGCATTCTGGGAACCTTCCCCGTCGGCAATGACGCGGACGATTTTTTAAACGATATTTTGTAATGTAAATATTTTTAGTACATAATTACGTATATTGTAATTCTTATTGTAAATACGATAAATATGATAGAAAGTTTAGGAATCAAAGAGTGTGTTTTTTTATAATTAGTATTATACTTGAAAATAGAACGGACGAAAATAGGTCAAATATTTCTTTGTGATCAGATTTTGTATATTTATAAACCTCCTGTAAATATAATAATTTGAATAAAATTTTAAATTACTAACAAGAGAGGGCTACAGCGGTAATGGTAATTATGACTAAAGTAATGATAAACACGATTCATATAATAAATACATTTGAATTATTGGTGCTAATGTTGCCATTGTAAATATTAGCTGGAACGGTTCACTAAAATAACTATATTTTAGAATTCTAAAAGACACATTGTTTATGGAATAATATTTTCTATTATTGATTTATTTAAGCTTTTTATTGTGTCTCTAACTCTTCTTCTAACAGTTTTGGGTGATCCCACTATTGGGGTATTATAGTGTACAGTTAAAACTTTCTTACAGGTTGCCGAACATCCTTATCCCGTAATCCCCTTCCCCTACATATGATAAGTATTATGTGTTAATTGTGTACAACTATCTTATTACGTCTGTCAGTGTTGCCATATTCTTATGTTGAATAAATTACTTATAATAGTTTTTGGTAGATAGTCGACTTATAGAATAGAAAATAATTAATCCTACTTAGAGTCTGGCAACACTGAGTATTTTATTGATGTTAATAATTGATGTCCCTTTCAATATTAATGTGTGTTTAGATATTTTGATAGGTCACAAACATTGTTTTATCTCTTTCTATCTTCAGTAGTCCATATATTTGATGTCTCTTTTTTCCTATTTCCGAAAGCGTTCCATGTTATGTGTACCCTGCAGAATAGCTACAAAACGTAACGACAAATCGTTTGATATGCACATAGCAAAAATATTGTTTTACGGTATTTTCTTTGAATAAAAACTTCTAAATTGATCCAACGTAACATCTTAATACCTATAGGAAAAATAGGAGTTCAAAACATGTTTCATAATACGTAGTCGTATAGAGTACCTATTTGTATTTGTTGTCGTCACAAAGCTGGCTCCCACGCTGGCACCCCGGAGCACAAGCCTCCGTCGCACCTGGAACTGTTCCCCGGTGGCGGATCGGGCAACTCACTGCGCTCGACCAATGGTAACACGCGTACACACACAGAAAACAGACAATACTTAGATGCATTATACACATCGATTCACCTCATAGCAGTAAAGTCATGTAGTGAGATTGCATAATTTATGGACTCGGGACTTTTTATTTAGTTAAAATGTAGACATTTCTTTAATTTATCTTGAATGCGTGAGTGAACTAAATTAATTGGAAAATTTGTATTTAATTCAGTGGCCGTGACCACCGAAATTTGTTTCTGATTTGCCTTGTATCCGATAATTACTCAATACGTTGTGCCCAATCATAACACTATACATACTGTATATTATGCAATCTTATATATCCACAGAGTATACCAAAAAAGTAGCATACAACCATAGGTAATGAACCATAAAACCATACAAAAATGCGAGAATAAACCTCGAAAATGCTTTTAATTAACATAATCGAATTACTATTACACACAAGCTTTTACATAGACTTGAGTACACAATGTAGGTAGTTTTTGGTTTGCAGACGTTCCTTTGCTTGTGCCGTTTGAAGTTTTTTTTATTGTAGGATATCATGTTTTTTATGTTTGCTGAAATCTAAGGCTTCGTTTTAAATTATAGTTATTTTGTCTTCGAATAACAATGCTGTGCATGTCAAATTCATAGCAAATATCATTCGATACTTAGTATGCCATTGCCATCAAATGTTCGTTATGGGATGCTATAGTGTTTTGGTAACATATGTGAATAGCAAATGCACACACATTTTTTTATAATATCATTAATCCCAACAACAATGGTCTGACAATAGTCGTCGTTTTCTAACCAGGGGAATGTTGATGTGTGATTCGATTGAGACCATTGTTTTTGTGAAGAAATAGTAATTGCATTAGAAATAATTATAAAATAAAATTCTTACTTTGATATTGCAAAATTATTTCTAAAACTATTAGTTTATTTTGGATGTATGAATGTGTAGTTGCTTCATTTAGTAAAGTTTTGCTAATTAATCTTCATAAATATCAACTCCATGTAACTGACAAAATTTAATTCAGTTTCATTTACGAAAAAGCGATTTATGACATCGTATATCGTTAAGGAGTTTGCACGAAGTCGAATACGACAACTAACAATTTTTTGTGTTGGTCATTTTAAAAGGGCATACATACACGCCTGCGGCCGAGATAATCTAGAAAGTATGGCGGTCGTGGCGATATCGGGGTGTCACTACACACACACCTGCTGCAGGGGCAATCTAGGGACCAACAAACTTGCGCTCTGTCGGCCCTGCCGCGAGGCTGGTTTACGAAATTGCTCTGATCGGGCATTCTTGGTACCAACAAAAATTTGATTTGCCCCTGCTAGCCTACTACACATGTCACAATTAAAGAGGTGATTTAAGGTCATCCCCACTTTTACACCTTAGATTGCCCCTGCCGCAGGCATTTATAGGCCACTTTAAGGAATTACACCCAATAACCATCACGATTTTTTTAAAGAAACAGTTGTTGCTTTCATTTTCCCGTGGTATGTCTATATTCATTCAGTAACTTGTAAAAGGTTGCAAATATAGGCTAATCTACTAGATATAAGTAAAGAGTCACAATAGTAACCAATAGGTATGTTACACACTTGGTTCAATTGTCGTATTCGGTTTGATTTATGTGCAAACTGCTTTTGGTACATCAAGTAGATACTTTTTTTTTTTTTTTTAATTCCGCGGCCCAAGGCCGCGGCCGCTCTAACGTCCGTTGCCGGGCGTCCCTGGTTACTAGCAGAGGGTATGTCCAGTGGCGCCCGGCGGACTTTGACCACCCCTGTGGTCTCTGCGGGTGTTTGGTCGGGACGAGAATCCCGCGTCATTGGGGTCGGGTTTTATCCCGCGTCAGTGAGTGAATCTGGTTGCGTGCTATGGGGCAAAGGCCCCGCAGCACGCAACCCTTCTAGCCTGCTTCTATAAGGACGGTGGGTGGCGATCCCGCCGTCCTCAGGCCCCGATCATGGAGGACGATAGTCTTGGGCGTAGTCGCGTAGTCTGGGGCGGCCTGGCCGCCGACTACGGAACTCGGCGGGGAGGGTACGCTCCCTCTCCCTCCCGGCCGCCTCCTTCGCGAGCATGACTTGCTCGCAGAAGGACACGGCCGCGTTCCACCTACTCCCGCTGGATACCATGGCTTGAAGCATGGTCCCCAGCGAGAGGGTATCCACGCCCAGACCCACTACGAGGTCCCGGCGCTGACTCGCCCACGCTGAGCACTCCACCAACGTGTGGAGTGCGGTGTCGTCGTCGGAAACCTCGCAGTGTTGACACCGGGGTGTGACCTCACGATGCATGCGAAACAGATAGCTACCGAAGCATCCATGCCCGGCAACCATCTGCGTCGCACGGTACGTGAGGTCACCATGCTGCCTCTGCAGCCAATCGTCCATGATCGGTCTCACCGCCGCGATGAAGATGACACCCCCCTTGGGTTGCTCAAGTCGCACCCTCCATGACTCCATGAGATCCTGGCGGAGTTGGGACCGCTGGTCCTCGATTTCTCGAGACGCAGGCCTGTGGTCCCGCTCCAGCGCCTCCTTGCGCCATTGGAACAATGACGCAAGGGCTCTCGCTTCCAGGTCCCATGGAGGGGTCCCGGCTAGGAGACATGCAGCCTCTGTCAAGTAGATACTACGATTTACTTTGAGTTTTTGATATCACTTCTTAGCCTTTTTTATTATTGCACATGCAAATATATTGTTATAGTATTCAGTACTAAGTAATCAGCGTATTATCTACTTAAGCGTTTATTCCTGTGAAGCAAGTAAAATTAATAATTTTGATTTTGGGTTTATTTTGTGGATCACACGTACCAATATTCAAAAAAGGTATTATGTGTATTTTTTTTTCGAAATCTTATTTCAAGTAATTAATATTTCAAACTTTTTCTTTCCGTTTTCTACCATATTATTTTTGCTGGCAACACTTGCTTGACAAAAAAAATATGCTTTAAAACTTGCTAGTTTGGCAACTTTGACTAAAACGTAGTATTCCACAGCATCCCCGTTGCCATCACCAGTTAAGTCTCCCGCACGAACCCCGATGGCATCCAACCGGGGACCCTGCTGCACTGCTCTGTATGACTTCGAGCCGGAGAATCAAGGCGAACTAGGATTCAAGGTAACAACCTTACTAAACTTCAGTCGTTTAGTTTCGCCTTCCCGGGATTTCCCCCGGGGTGAAAATTTATCAGCTATAAGAAACTATCTGCTAAACTTTAAATAAACGTTGAACCGTTGCTATTAACCGGGCACTTTTATGTCCGCCAGTGCCTCGTGCGTTGATCGGCAGGTGCACCACTTGCATTTGAGGCTAGCTTAGGATTCAAGAAAATCATTCAACAGCATGTTTGTTTTTATTTGCAGGAGAATGATGTAATCACACTGATCAACAAAATCGATGACAATTGGTTCGAAGGTTCCGTTAACGGCAAATCTGGCTACTTTCCGATCAGCTACGTTCAAATCACCGTGCCCTTACCCAACATGTAAACGTATATATATTATCCACCAATAACGTATTCATTCATTACTCCCTCTTGCCTCCTTAAGTATAATAGAGGTGCAACACAACTTAAACCTGCATGTCTTTTTATAAAGTTTAATCAAACCAAACTATTTTTCATAGGTTATTTCAAGTTATATTTCTTATCTTCATTCAAGTCAAGTATAATCTCAGTTTACAGAGAAAATCTCTGATTCAGCTTGTATATGATTCTCCTTTCCCTTCATTTTAACAAGAAGTTTTGCCCTCTCAAACCAGTCTTCTTGAAAAAGAAACTGTTACCTTACTGTTGTATTATTTTATGAGAAATCAGTGCTCTATTATGAGTCAGATGCCGTCGTCAAACAACATGTAACCAAGCAGGTTAGTTAGGAATCCAGTGACTGCCAGTGGTTATATTTTAAGCTCTAATTTAAGTTTAAAATTGGCGTACACCGGCCTAATGAACACCGATAACGATTTCAATATAAAAGAAATCGAACTATATTCAGACTGGTCTAATAAGGCCAATTAATGAAACCCATTCGTTAGCATGCGTCCGCCGGTATATACGCACCATTGCATATTATTGTGCTTATTTTAATATATGAATCTCAAGAAATACGCATCAAGTTAGTTTCAAGTTGTGTTACACTGTATTATCCTTTCCACTTACGTTAAAATGCAGTATTAGGTACGTAGATTTGAGTCTTTTATTGTTGTCAAAAGCTCAATGTATAGAACTATGTATGTTTATAATTACTCTGTATACCTACTGTTATTTGTCTTCCCGTGATTTTTAAATAATTTGAACTACGTGTATAATGTATATGTACTGCAAAACAGCAATCAATTAAAACAAATTATACGGTAAATAATATAACACGCCTTACTCCAAATGTATCTAATTTCACTGTCATCATCAGAAACATATTATGAACTAGGCCGCTCTTGCCGATCAGTATTTTTGTATAAACGTAGTATTCATATAAATCAAAATATTAGGTTAATTAATATGTAGCTACTAAACTTTTAAATAGTCAAATTTAAATTAATACAATTCTAATTTTCTTTCATTTGAAGTTTGATAATAATAAGACTATATAATATACCTGCATATAGTCTGCATGTTATCACATTTTGAGTTGTGAAAACTACGTTTTATAGAAAAATGGTCGGCATACGCAAGCCTGTTTATCTACATTCATTGCCAAAATGTTTATTTAATGTTAAAAATTGTAGAAAACCATGTATAAATGTTGCCATTTTACCGCATGATTGATATAATAAGTTGGGAGTGAATATTTGTCTATGTTTTAGTTTTAAATATATTCACGCCAAATATACCGACATTGATGCCTCAAATGTTTGCTTTTTAGTATGTTATTTTTGTGACAAAGGTCCAGCTATAAGATAGTTAAAAGCTTATATGTGACATGAGATTGATAAGTTTAAGCAAAGTGATATGTCATTATCGATATAATTATTACTGAATTCTCTGCCATGTTCATTGAGCACCTGCTCTGCACTGCGTATTTTATTTGATTTTATACACTGTTTCCGCTAAAAAGTATGAGATTAAATTGCGCTAATCACATTTGTTGTAGTTTTAAAAATAAATTAGGCAAGACCGCGGCAAAAAGTAAAACAAATACCTTCACTATCCCAATGGCCGCAAAATAGCTACAAAAATATTATATGGCCATGAGTAATATATAAGTACACACCTTTAGTTAATGGCCATAATACACACATAATTTTTTTTTAATTTGACCAGTGGTACCAACTTGTATGAAATGATATTTTTTAATGTACCGTTTAATTTAGTTGTTATGAAGCATCTATTTTACTAGACGCATTATCCTTTGTATAGTATTCTGCATGGACGTATGATTAGTTTTTTTATTAGAACTATATATATACCTATCTATACTATTTAACACATGCAATTAGATTTTATAGTTGTATGTTTGCGGTTATTTAAATAAAAGGAAAATTGTATGTATACAATCATATTGTATTTAATATTAAATGGTGTGAGCGTTATGAGATGGAGTTATGTAGGGGTTGTTGAGGTATAGTCAGATATTTATAGTGTTTTGATGTTCGATGTTTATGGCAAGCTATAATTAAATAAAACATATAATGATACTTGTGATAACTGTACTTTTCATGTTTTTGGTGCAGAGCTTTGTCTACAATTTTTTTATTTAAATTGTATTAAAAATCCCCGATATTTTATTCATCAATCGCATAATAGTCTTTTTAGTCATTACCTAAATAATTAGGCTACTTGTTTCACTAATTTAATGTGCACGGATACCAAAAATAAAATCTAAATTAATTAATATTGTTCATGGCCTCTTCCAAAGTTTATTGTACAAACCTCAAAGGCATTATGTATGCAGAAATCCATACTGACTGCATACATAATGCCTTTGTTTATAAATTTTATTAAAGCAATTCTGTATTAAAATCTTTAATCGTCATTTTCCAATTTATCGAACATTGATGTTTGCAGTAATATTGAACATAAGTAATTTAAAGATAAATATCATCGCGTCATTAATTATCGTAATAGGACCCCATTATTATCACATTTCTGGCATATGAAAGACAATACGTAGATCTAATGTTAGTTGTATGTAAGTTCATAAATAATTGTTCTATCTTCAAGTGTCTCTTGATGTAAGTATTTTGAATAAATAATATAAATATTATATTATATTCATCAATGTTAAGAGATCGTCATGTTTCAGTGTTTAATGAAAATTTATTGTCCACAAAAAGGTAAAAAAATATCAACTATGAATTGAATTTTTGCCTTTGAAGGGTTGCCCGAATATTAATTTCGAAGTTGAAACAGTAATTGAATACCTTACAAATCATTCCTATACTGTTGTTGTTTTGAATGTATAAAACGTTTGCATAGCTTAAGTGAGTGTGTGATTGAAAATGGATAATGAAATAATGTGAACAGGATTTAGTATGCGTTGAGCTTTTATTTTTACGAATAGGTATGGACTAATGGACACTCCACTACATCATCTGTGAATATTTCAACGGTCTTACTATCACGGTTCATGAGATACACCCTGGTGACAGATAGACGGACGGACGGACAGCGAAGCCTTAGTCCCGTTTGGACCTTTAGGTACAGTCCCTAAAAATTGATGCGCCACTATACTCAAACAATGCATTTCACTTCTGATGAGAATTGCTAGTCAAATGAAATAATAAAATACCTAATAATCGAAAAAATAAGCTCTGCACACACTTAAACCTTGTTCATAAAGACCGTTTTGTCCCTTTCTGTCTACAAAAGAGCGACAAAACTGTTAACTTGGAATAAAACTGAAGTGAATGTTGATCTTTTTAATAAAGGATCTCCCTAACAGACACGGCCTACGTTATCAGCCAGTACTTTTCGCTATGTAAGCAAGGTTCGTACCTACTGGGCGTACCTGTCGGCAGGTCGAGTCTATGGGACCATTATAGGGTATTTTATAGCCACCCTATAATATTGATGGATCAGTGTTGCTTGTAAGAAGGTGATAATAATACTTGCGTGGGATACGATGGGTTTACAAATGTTAACTAATAAAATTGAAAATTGAGGTAAGGCATTGAATAAAAGAACTTATTATATATATTTTATGTCAGTGTATTAACCACCAATCTGTATTTCCAGTATTGCACTCAGATAAGTGTGAGAAAGAAAGGTAAAACTAGACAACACAAAGATAATTGTAAGTAACCTACTGGAAATTATTAGGCTTTAAAAACATTTTTTTTGTATTGCAATCGCTCTCCATCCCTATTCTTGTTACAAAGATAAGAAAGTAGGTACCCTTACCTTAAAAAGGTGATCGTATAAAAAAAAATATATGGTTATTAAATGTATGTACGCAAGTCGATATATTATTGTGAATAGTTGTGTCAGAATTCAGATATAATTGTCGTTATGAGCTCGTAACATACTTCGCTATTGATGCGATTTACTATGTCTGTTGTTGTGTACCTCTTAATCCTTGTTCATGTTACTGTAATCTTAAAAATATTGTAATTTCATAGATATTAACTTGACGATACGAGATGTAATGCAAATATTATTGATTTGTATTAAAATGTATCCCGAAACTTATTGCTCGTTTTCGCCTCCTAATAAAATGTTACAATTAAACAAACAATGTGGTTTCATTTCTAAAAAAATCGCGCCAATTTTTGTTAGTAGGTACTACGGTACTACTTACTATGTAAGTACTATATATTCCCTATTCTGTGCTAGTAGTTCTACACAACGCCACGGCGTTATATAGAGTTCCATAGTTATCCATTATAGGCTCTCTAACTCAAACCACAGCTCAAACTAAGTTATCTGGTCCGTTATAGTTTTCCTTCAAAGTTCATCATATGGAATACCATCATGATTTTTTTCGGATTTTTGAGCTAGCCGTTTAGATTTTAGAGAGGGGGACACTGTTATAACAAAAAAATGCGCTTTAAAGTTGAATACCTCGCAAACGGACACCTGAATGAAAAAATTATCTTAGCAATCTCCCAATGTTTTAAAAAGATCTATCTAATGATACCCCACACGATGGGTTTGGCGCGTGAAAACTTTACTTGTAGGGGAGGTGGCCCAGAAAAAAATATTGTTCATAATTTAATTTTAGCACTGTCGGAATAGTAAAAACACATCCGTGCAAAATTTCATCTTTCTTATACTAACCGTTTTGGAGGATAGCCGAGGACGGACGGACATGATGAAACTATAAGGGTTCCGAGACTTTTACTACGGAACCCTAATAAAAGTCTATAGGTACGATAGGTATGGTATATGTAAGTAAAGATATATAACATGAAAAAACATTTGTTTTGGCTAATCTCTGAAACCGCTGGACAGATTCGAAAGGGGCTTTCACTGGCAGATAGCTTATGTTATAAGAAGTAACTTAACCTACTTTTATTTTGGCCCCTGTGCAAAGCTGCGCCGGTCAGCCAGTCTACTGATTAAGTTTACTGCTATAATGTATGGATATTTTGACGAAGTACCTACATATACTCACTCATATTGTTTGCAAAAAAAAGTGTGGGTAAGCGGGGTCGTAGGTTTTTGGATGTGGTTGATTAAAGATTGATAAAACACAGGTACTTAATAGGTCTTTTATTTCTGTTCTTCTGAACGGACTTTATAGATATGCTGCTCAACTAAGCGCAACATTATTAAAGACTACTTTGCATCAAAATCGGTTGGCAAGAAAAAAAATTATCGTCATCATCACACATTCGAAGCGAGCAGAGCCGCGGTCACTAGCTACTACTCGTAGAAAATAATATTATGTACAGACTACACACCTCACATAGGTACTGTGAGTCGTCATGGGCTGTTACATAACAAGGTGAAGTTACAGTTATCACACATTATTAGACACAGCTTAGCATTTGTGTGAGTTATCACGAAAAGTAGAGTAAAAACTGGTCAAATGCGTGTCGGGCCACGCATAGAATAGGATTCCGTAGTCAACCATATTAGCATCTATAACTCCTGAACATACACACACACACACATATCACGCCTATATCTCCGAAGGGGTAGGCAGAGGTGCATTACATACCAACAATTTAGCAGTATTTTTAGTCCCACGTAATAGGGCGCAAGCCTATTGCCGTCACCGGGCATATATATAATGGGTTATGTCCAAACAAAGTTAACTCCTGAACAAACAAAGTTGTCTAATCCGTTATACATATTTCTTGAAAGTTCATTCCATGGACTACTGTTACAAAAATATTTTCAGATTTTTCAAGCCAGCCGTTTATAGGAGGGTCGGAGGGGGGCTGTTTTACCAAATAAAATAGCTATTAAGTTAAATATCCGCAAACGAATACTTAAATAAAAAAAATCGTACCTATCTAATGATACCCCACACTCAACTTGAACCACGGAACCCTAAAAAGTAATCATGTAGACATACCACAAAATGCCATTCTGCAATGCAGTAATGTAACTAACATAGATAGCAGTCCCATTCAATGGCACAAGGGGGCGCTAGAGAGGGACCACAGACCTGCGACTCGAGAAATCGATGACCAGCGGTCCCAACTCCGCCAGGATCTCATGGAGACTTGGAGGGTGCGACTTGAGCAACCAAAGTGGGGAACTACTGTCATCGCGGCGGTGAGACCGATCATGGACGAGTGGCTGCAGAGGCGGCATGGTGACCTCACGTATCGTGCGACGCAGATCGTTACCGGGCATGGATGCTTCGGTAGCTATCGGTCACACCCCGGTGTCAACACTGCGAGGTTTCCGACGACGACACCGCAGTCCACACGTTGGTGGAGTGCTCGGCGTGGGCGAGTAAGCGCCGGGACCTCGTAGTGGGTCTGGGCCCGGCTATCCTCTCGCTGGAAACCATGCTCCAAGCCATGGTCTCCAGCGCGAGTAGGTGGAACGCGGCCGTGTCCTGCGAGCAAGTCATGCTCGCGAAGGAAGCGGCCGAGAGGGAGCGTACCCTCCCCGCTGAGTTTCGCAGTCAGCGGCCAGGGCGCTGCACTCATCTACGCCCAAGACCATCGACTTACATGATCGGGGCCAGAGGACGGCGGGATAGCCACCCGCCGTCCTTACAGAAGCAGGCTAGAAGGGTTGCGTGCTGCGGGGCCTTTTCCCCACAGCAAGCAACCAGATTCACTCACCGGCGGGATAAAACCCAACCCCAACGACGCGAGATTTTCATTCCGACCAACCCCCGAAGAGGCCACACAGCTGGCCAAAGTCCGCCGGCCGCCACTGGATATACCTTCTGAGGTCACCGGAGACGCCCGCCGCAATGGACATGAGAGCGGCCGCGATCTCGCGGAATTAAAAAAAGATAAAAAAGATAGCAGTCCCATTAGCCAAATAAAATGCGATTTTTAGGAAGTGAAATATTATGTTTATTTATTAAATCAAGTTTTACATTGTTGGAAGTATGTGCGCGGAATGAAACAAGTAAAAATAAAAATTCTAGTCATATTTTGATTGCTTGCGTGAAAGCAGTGAATTAATTGCCACCACGGAGACGAAGAACCAAGTGGAGAGTTGACTCTTTCTGAATGTTGTAATCAGAAAGAGTACGTCCATCTTCAAGCTGCTTACCGGCGAAAATGAGACGTTGTTGATCAGGAGGAATACCTTCCTTATCCTGAATTTTAGCCTTGACATTTTCTATGGTATCAGAAGCTTCAACTTCTAAAGTTATTGTTTTTCCTGTAAGTGTCTTAACAAATATTTGCATACCACCTCTCAAACGGAGGACTAAATGCAATGTTGATTCCTTTTGAATGTTATAGTCGGAGAGTGTGCGTCCGTCCTCTAACTGCTTGCCAGCAAAAATAAGCCTCTGCTGATCTGGGGGAATTCCCTCCTTGTCCTGGATTTTGGCCTTGACATTCTCGATAGTATCTGATGCCTCAACCTCTAGGGTGATGGTTTTTCCAGTCAGGGTCTTGACAAAGATCTGCATACCACCACGGAGACGCAGCACCAAGTGAAGAGTAGACTCCTTTTGGATGTTATAATCGGATAGAGTGCGTCCATCTTCTAACTGCTTACCAGCGAAAATAAGCCTTTGCTGATCTGGGGGAATTCCCTCCTTGTCCTGGATTTTGGCCTTGACATTCTCAATAGTATCTGACGCCTCAACCTCTAGCGTTATGGTCTTTCCGGTCAGGGTCTTAACAAATATCTGCATACCACCACGGAGACGCAGGACCAAGTGAAGAGTGGACTCCTTTTGAATGTTATAGTCGGAGAGAGTACGTCCATCTTCTAACTGCTTGCCAGCAAAAATAAGCCTCTGCTGATCTGGGGGAATTCCCTCTTTATCCTGAATTTTGGCCTTGACATTCTCAATAGTATCTGATGCCTCAACCTCTAGGGTGATGGTCTTTCCAGTCAGGGTCTTGACAAAGATCTGCATGCCACCACGGAGACGTAAGACCAAATGAAGGGTGGACTCTTTCTGAATGTTGTAATCGGAGAGTGTGCGTCCGTCCTCCAACTGCTTGCCAGCAAAAATAAGTCTCTGCTGATCTGGGGGAATTCCCTCCTTGTCCTGGATTTTGGCCTTGACATTCTCAATAGTATCTGACGCCTCAACCTCTAGGGTGATGGTCTTTCCAGTCAGGGTTTTGACAAAGATCTGCATACCACCACGGAGACGCAGGACTAAGTGAAGAGTGGATTCCTTTTGAATGTTATAGTCGGAGAGAGTACGTCCATCTTCCAACTGCTTACCAGCGAAAATAAGCCTCTGCTGATCTGGGGGAATTCCCTCTTTGTCCTGAATTTTGGCCTTCACATTCTCGATAGAGTCAGACGGTTCAACCTCCAGAGTAATGGTCTTTCCGGTGAGGGTCTTGACAAAGATCTGCATACCACCACGGAGACGCAGCACCAAGTGAAGAGTGGACTCTTTCTGAATGTTGTAATCAGAGAGTGTGCGTCCGTCCTCTAACTGCTTGCCGGCAAAAATAAGCCTCTGCTGATCTGGAGGAATTCCCTCCTTGTCCTGGATTTTGGCTTTGACATTCTCGATAGTATCTGATGCCTCAACTTCTAGGGTGATGGTCTTTCCTGTGAGGGTCTTGACAAAGATCTGCATACCACCACGGAGACGTAAGACCAAATGAAGGGTGGACTCTTTCTGAATGTTGTAATCAGAGAGTGTGCGTCCGTCCTCTAACTGCTTGCCGGCAAAAATAAGCCTCTGCTGATCTGGGGGAATTCCCTCCTTGTCCTGGATTTTGGCTTTGACATTCTCGATAGTATCTGATGCCTCAACTTCTAGGGTGATGGTCTTTCCTGTGAGGGTCTTGACAAAGATCTGCATACCACCACGGAGACGTAAGACCAAATGAAGGGTGGACTCTTTCTGAATGTTGTAATCGGAGAGTGTGCGTCCGTCCTCTAACTGCTTGCCAGCAAAAATAAGCCTCTGCTGATCTGGGGGAATTCCCTCCTTGTCCTGAATTTTGGCCTTGACATTCTCAATAGTATCTGATGCCTCAACCTCTAGGGTGATGGTCTTTCCAGTCAGGGTCTTGACAAAAATCTGCATACCACCACGGAGACGTAGAACCAAATGAAGAGTGGACTCCTTTTGAATGTTATAGTCGGAGAGAGTACGTCCATCTTCTAACTGCTTACCAGCGAAAATAAGCCTCTGCTGATCTGGAGGAATTCCCTCTTTGTCCTGAATTTTAGCCTTCACATTCTCAATAGAGTCAGAAGGTTCAACCTCCAGAGTAATGGTCTTTCCTGTGAGGGTCTTGACAAAGATCTGCATACCACCACGGAGACGCAGCACCAAATGAAGAGTGGACTCTTTCTGAATGTTGTAATCAGAGAGTGTGCGTCCATCCTCTAACTGCTTACCAGCAAAAATAAGTCTCTGCTGATCTGGGGGAATTCCCTCCTTGTCCTGAATTTTGGCCTTCACATTCTCGATAGAGTCAGACGGTTCAACCTCCAGAGTAATGGTCTTTCCGGTGAGGGTCTTGACAAAGATCTGCATACCACCACGGAGACGCAGCACCAAGTGAAGAGTGGACTCTTTCTGAATGTTGTAATCAGAGAGTGTGCGTCCATCCTCTAACTGCTTACCAGCAAAAATAAGTCTCTGCTGATCCGGGGGAATTCCCTCCTTGTCCTGGATTTTGGCCTTGACATTCTCAATAGTATCAGATGCCTCAACTTCTAGGGTGATGGTCTTTCCGGTCAGGGTCTTGACAAAGATCTGCATACCACCACGAAGTCTAAGTACTAAATGAAGAGTAGATTCTTTTTGAATATTGTAGTCAGACAAAGTACGGCCATCTTCCAGCTGCTTGCCAGCAAAGATAAGTCGTTGTTGGTCTGGTGGGATTCCTTCCTTGTCTTGAATTTTGGCTTTTACATTCTCAATAGTATCTGAAGGTTCTACCTCAAGAGTAATGGTTTTGCCTGTCAAAGTTTTAACAAAGATTTGCATACCTCCACGAAGTCTCAATACAAGGTGAAGAGTAGATTCTTTTTGAATATTATAATCAGAGAGCGTACGACCGTCTTCTAATTGCTTTCCAGCGAAGATCAGTCGTTGCTGATCTGGGGGAATGCCTTCTTTATCTTGGATTTTAGCTTTAACATTTTCGATCGTATCCGACGCCTCAACTTCAAGGGTAATAGTTTTACCAGTTAAGGTTTTCACAAAAATCTGCATAATGAATCTGTAACAATAGAAATGGGGCTTAGAGGTCGGATGGAAAGTACTATAAATTTTGTTAAGATTTGCTATCGATTTGAGACAAAGGGAAGTAGCCAAAGAACAAAGAAAGTTCGCGATCACAAAATGGCGTCATGTAAAATGAAAATTGACAACGTCACGACGTCATGATTAGTAGAATAGAATGTACCTATTATTTTGAAATAGTTACAAGGTTCACCAGAAAACTAAATATATAATTATAGAAATACTTACAAATCTTTACAGGCTTCTCCAAACTACAAGACACAATCAATACAATAAACACAACTGTTTAGTCAAAGCGAGTCAATCTGAATGAATTAAATGAGTTTAAAATTTTCAATTTTGTGGACCGAGACCGACCGACGACAAAAATATTTCGATCAACACGTCACGGGCGCCGATTGGTTAAGAAATCATTCGTTCATTTAGGGTTTTTTTATATGGCTTACCATATAAAAAAACCTTAGCCAGCTCCACACGTTGGTGCCGCCAACACGCAATGGCCAATCCTGTAGCTCTAGAAAACAAAAGGACAAGTGCGTGTCGGGCCAAACATAGTATAGGGTAAATAGTAAATAGTATAGGGTTCCGCATTCACCCATTATAGGCTCTATAACTCCTAAACTAACATAGTTATCTGGTCCGTTACAGTCACCTGTTTTAACAACAAAATGCGCTTTAAAGTTGAATACCTCGCAAACGAAAACCTAAATCAAAAAGTGGTCTTAGTAAACTCTCAATGTTTTAAGAAGACCCGCTTCATCCCGCTTTACTTGTACCCCAAAAAAATATTTGTAAATTTTTTTTGTAGCACTTTGTCGGCGTAGTCTATGTACATATCCTCAAAAAGTTCAATATTTCTAGAACTAACCGGGTGGGAGGAAAGCCGAGGATGGACGGACAGACGGTCTGACGGTCATGACTAAGCTATAAGGGTTCCGAGAATTTTACTACAGAACCCTAAAAATGGCTTTGGCGCAAAATTTGGATCTAGCTTTGATTAATATACTACTAGATAAGAAATTACCGCTCTAAAGCATTGTTACTTATATGCGATATTAGAGCGTTTTGGGTAGTTTTTTTTTGGGGTGCAGCACTGCACAGCCACTTTACTGAGTGTCAATTTTCATTTTCATTCCCACTATTGGCTATCTATAATCAGTAATAATCACTGAATTATATGTAAAAATCAAAATGTATTGCTATAATTGTAATACTCAGAAATGATGGTGATCCCATCGGTTTTTGTAGTTATTCTACTATAGTTCGTACAAAATTTCATGACACAGAACGCCATTTCAAATTTTTTGTTCAACAGACGAAGAAACGAACACTCTCGAACGTAGTGCGGACGTGACTAACATACAGATGCGCCAAGTGGCTCATATTTCATGTGCCACTTTAGAATGCATATCCCGCATCTAAGTATTTTATCGATATCTATTGTCGTGGGCCTTTATCTCGAAATTGCTAATCAAGATTTTCTAGTTCCCTACTCATTTCCCATTTAGTAAATTGGCAAAACTATTATCTAAGCATTGTTAAAATTAGCACAAAGGCCTTAGAATCCATGCCAAAAAAAAAAAAGTTCTCATTGTCAAAATGTCAAATGTCACTTTGTTGAAGTTTGATTTGTTTTCTAGTTTTCTATCTGTGGATGCGGGCGTAGCGGCGGTGTAGTGACTGGAAAATGTTATAATAGAATCATCTTTTTTCAATTAATACGAATTTATAATGTTACGACGCAAAAATTGTTTGTTTTAATCATTTGCTCTAAGAAATTACATTATAGTGTATATTCAATCTAATCGATAAACTTGTCCTGAGAACCGTTTATTAGTTTATTTTTTTGTAAACAGGTTTGTTAAGGCATTTGTTGTAAAACTTTAACATAGCTACAATTCCAGAATCAAGTATGAGTCACTATTTTTACTCTATCACGTATATTGTAAAGGTTTTCGATATTTAATTATTTGTGTTTGGGAAGATGGCCGATTTGATTCGTGCTATGGGGGCTCCGATTGGCCCCCCTGTAAAGGATAAGTTGGGTTCTCCGTCGACGGAATCGGAGGACGGTGGTGGTGATATAGCTGAACTAGCTGCTGACCTTGAGCTTGATGAGACTGATGGACCAAGCACTAATGGTATGTAAAAAAGAACAATAATTATGATCTTGCACAAATAATCTACAAAGGTGGAGTATAGCCTAAGTAATTTGTTATTAACCAACCTCTTACCAAGACAGAGATCAGTAATTATCAAGGCAGGTAGTCAGAGAGCATTGGAGATTATTACAAATCTAATACATTGTTTTAAAAGAGGTTGTGGATATAACTAAGATGAGAAAATGAGTTATTGTATGTAATATGTTTTTTATAAATGATTAGTTATACTTGATTTTGGTGTAGGTGAGAGACAAGCAGTACTGGCCCCACCCGAGACTGAGTGGTATCATGGTAGACTGGATAGATACACATCAGAAGAAAGACTTTGGGCTGCAGGAAAACTAGGCAGCTATTTAGGTAAGTAATAACTTCTTGTTTTTCTGTCAAAAAGCTGTTGAGTTTTAGTAAAAGTACATGTCCTCCTAGTCTTGAAGTTTTATGTGTGTGTGGTTCAATGGTATTTTAAGTGTGGTTTTTGTTAGCCTTCATGGTTTTATTGTGCTACTAGTGGACGCCCGCGGTACAGTTTTATCGCTCCTAATTCCTGTGGGAACAAATTCCCGGGTTAAAAGTTGCCTATATTAAACCTTATTACATAAGCCAACTACCTGTAAAGCTCCCGTTGAAATCTGTCCATCCCTTGCAAAGATTAGCGGCAACAGACAGACAGACGGAGAGATATGTAAGTGTCATTTAGTGAAAAGCTGTAAGATTTAAAATACACATAGACAATTTTATTTTATCTGCATGAATTCTCCAAGATGTAATTATAAACTTAAATGTATAAATAATATAAAAAAATACTTGATAAATATAAACAACAAAAAAAAATTGTAAGATACTTGTAAGGGTAAAATTAAACCCTATTACTAAGACTCCGCTGTCCGCTATTACTAATTTTGACAGATGATGTATTTCCATTCCTGCTATAACAAAAAACAATAAAATAAATATTTAAGTAGATAATAGTATGAACCCTTCGTGTGCTAGTTAGACTTGCACTATCTAGTTTAATTTAGTTAGGAGTATTTATATATCAACTGCTTTAGTGGTGTGATCGATACTGCATCTCGGCTGTCCCAAATCAAAACCTAGTTAGGGACTTGGAACAAATTTTACAGGAGAGCGAAAAAACGACTTCCCAACTTTGAGTGCGTGCCACAATTGAGTTATAAGAGATACGTTGATGAAAATTGGCTGAAAAGTTGCAGAATATCCTTGGCTTTCATGTTAATATATTATTTCTGATGTATTTCGAATTAGAATTTCTTTGAGGTCCAAAGTCCATTTTGAGAATTGAGTTTCTTTTACGCCCGAAGTCCTGATAATAATTTAGAATATTGGCACTAAAATGGCGACCAAAAAAACTCCTAACAATACACTTCAGGAAAAATGTGGAAAGTGCAACAAGGTACCATCTGAGAAAAAGGTATCGGTGAGTTGTGACTCATGTAAGATCTTCTTGTGTGGGGACTGGCATGGGTTGTCTCCAACGGAGGTGAGGGTGTTTGAGTTGAAAACTGTCGCCCGCTCTATTACATTTCTTTGCGCCGACTGTAAGGTCATAGTGACACAACTACCTATGATAATGAGCAAGCTGGATTCTCTCGCTGAAGAAGTAAAACAACTTCGTATGCGGCAAAACATGCTCGCCACAGAAGCAGCAATTACGGAGATGCGAGAAAGGGACAACAGATCCAGAAACTTAATAATATATGACATACCCGAGCTGAACAGTGAAGTACCGGAGGAGAGAAAGGAACATGATAAGCAAAAATGTGTAGCTATCTTGAAAACTGTGTCCAATGAAGTGAATTGTGAAGGGATAAAGGTGTTCCGGCTCGGTGCTCCTAAATCCGGGTCGAACACACGACCCCGTCCAGTGAAGGCCATCCTACAACATAAACATGCCGCACTGGAAGTCCTACGTAATAGGTCAAACCTGAGGGAGCCCAAGTCTATCACTTCTGATTTAACTCTGCTTCAAAGAGAATACCTGCAATACCTGAGAGACGAGCTGCAAAAACGTTCTGATGAAGGGGAAACTGACCTTACCATCAAATACATTCGAGGACAACCAACCATTGTAAATACTCCACCTATAAAAAACTAAGAACAGAAAACAACCCGACCTTCTCGCAAATTAATGGACAACCAGATCAAACCTCACATACCACAAGCAATGCACCCTCAACTGGACTTAACATAGTTGGCATACTGTACACAAATATCCAATCCCTAGTACCAAAACTGGATTTGTTGACTGCCAGAGTAAATTCATTGAAGCCAACTCTTATCATACTTACCGAAACTTGGTTGAAGCCTACCATACCTGACTCGATATTGAAAATACCAGGTTACAGCATATTCAGAGATGATCGGACTGGCAGGCGTAGCGGTGGTGTTGTTATATACGCTTTGAAAACAGCTTATGTCACAATTAAACTCAACAACACCTACAACAAAAAGTTTGATGCATCTGAATGCCTGTGGATTGATGTTAGTATCGGAAAATCCAGGTTCCTTTTGTGTGGTCTATACAGAGGTCAACAATCTACAGTAGAAGACGATAATAACATATTTAACCAATTTAGCTCTGTTTCTGAGAACAACACAGTGGTCATAATGGGTGATTTCAACTACACTGGGGTGAAATGGCCTCTGGAAGCTAGCGGGTATTTAACGCCGAAGGAGAACAACTTTGTTCAATGGTGTTGTGGCAGCAACCTACAACAACTAATAGGCACACCCACAAGATTTCGTTCTGGAAATCAGCCATCCATCTTGGATCTGGTTCTAACAAACGACAATTCACTCATAGCCAACATAGACCACCAAGCTCCAATAGGAAAAAGCGATCACACCTGCTTATTTGCTACTATACAAGTGATGATAGAACTATCAACTAAAGAAACTAAAACTAAACTAAATTACGCTAAAGCAGACTTCGAAAAAATTAGTGAATATGTCAACAAAACCGTAATAAACGATACATCAGGAGAAAACACAATCTGTGCTAAGCGCCAATTCCATGTTCTTCATGGTGCAATTGAAGAAGCAGTCAAGCTTTATGTACCCCAAACACGACAAGTTCAACGCAACCTTAGGAAACCGTGGATATCAAAGGAAACCAAATTACTCATCGACTCGAAGCTGAAACTTTGGAATAGATATCTATTGACTGGGCTTGACTCACACTATATAGAGTACCGAAAATTTAATAACAAACTTGTAAAACTCAATCAGGCAGCCCGGACAAGATATGAAAAAACATTACTAGAAGCAGGACCGAAAAAGTTTTACTCATATGTTAGACAACAAATAGCATCAAAAGTTGACATCTCCACCATCTTGCAGGCCAGGCAGGGCCAAACCGTGACCGAGCCTGCCAAAATTGCGAATTTATTTGCAGATCAGTTTGCCAGTGTCTTCCAAATAGAGCCTTACACACTATTGCCAACTCTTAACCCGTCACTGTATGTCAAAGATGGTATTGAAGACATAACTTTCACGCCAGATCTAGTCAAGCAAACCATTCGAGAAATTAAACTGGATTCTGCACCGGGCCCAGATAACATACCGGTTAGAATATACAAAAATTGTGAAATCAACGAATATTTGGCAACATTGATGCAAACCTCCTATGACACAGGAATACTACCAGACTTGTGGAAGACCGCATTGGTGACGCCCATATTCAAAAAAGGCAACAAGCTGCAAGCTGCAAACTCTGTGTCGCTTGCAAGTGTATGGAAAAAATAATAGTGAGACACATAAGGAACTTCTTTGCTATTTACAAGATTATTCCTGATAACCAGCACGGCTTCTGTCCTCGTCGTTCCACTGTCTCAAACCTGCTTTCAGCTTTATTATCCTGGACAGATAGTTTCAATAGGAGAGAACCGGTTGATGTAATATATCTTGACTACGAAAAGGCATTTGATAAGGTACCGACTAGACGACTTTTGCTCAAGCTTGAGTTTGTGGGAATTAGAGGGAAGCTATTGGCCTGGATTGAGGCATTCTTGTCGCAGCGAACGTTCAGAGTCCGAATAGGTGACAGTACATCTGACGAGCGGGAGATACATAGCGGGGTACCCCAAGGCTCCGTTTTGGGGCCAGTCCTGTACATAGTATATACTTTGGATCTCCCTCAAAGTCTACAATCGAATGTCAGCATGTTTGCTGATGACACAAAGATATTTGCAGATCCCACAGTGGACTACGACCGCCTACAGAATGACCTAAACACAATTGCAAACTGGTCTAAGGAGTGGCTTATAAACTTAAATGCAGCAAAGTGCTCTGTGTTGCATATAGGAAGTGGGAATCCTCGGAAGACTTACACACTGGGAAATACGCAGTTGATCGAAACTAAACTGCAAACCGACCTGGGTGTCAAGATATCCCATGACCTAAAATGGGAAGAGCATATTGTGGCCATTACCAAGAAAGCCAGAAGTCTTATTTACATAACCCGGAAGGCCTTTGGAGTCATAACTCCCGAAATGATGCTCAAAATTCACAAGACCTTTATAAGGCCATTACTGGAATATGCATTTCAGGTTTGGAATCCATACTTCATTAAGGACATAGACATGCTGGAAAAAGTTCAACGTAGTTTGACCAAAATACCACCCATATTGAAACACCGTCCATATGAAGAGCGCTTGGAACTTCTGCAGCTCACTTCTCTAAAGAGTCGTAGAGAGCGTGGAGATCTAATTGAGACATTTAAGATCTTGAATGGTCATTATGACATCGAAGGATTTGACAGACTATTTTTACGGAATGAGAACACTCATCTAAGAGGCCACCATCTAAAGTTGCGGACTAGTTTGTCACACAACAATCCACATAAGCACTTCCTGACAAACAGAATTGTTAGACTGTGGAACAAACTTCCGGACGAAGTGATATCTGCAGAAAGTGTAAATCAATTCAAGAATAGGCTTGATATATATCTAAACTCCAATAGAAACTAGTGGAGAGCAGCAGGATACAGGCTCTACCAGTTGATTCAACTGCTGCCTGATTTAAATAATAATAATAATAAGTAATAATAATAATAATCCTGGCAACTCTGAACGTCTCAGACATCATTTTCATTCTTAAAATATTTTAATATTTTTATTCATATATTATTACCTAAATTTATACAATTACTTCAGATTTCATAATAATGTCAGCAAAAAGTCAATACATAAAGGATTTTATAATATTTTAGAACAATAAACATAGTCTACAAAATATGCAACGAAGATTTGACACATGTCATTCAATTAATTCAAATATATCAACATCACATTCAATATTATGGTCAAACAATATGAAGTGATTGTGAGATGCAAACAAGAGCCAGAAGCAGAAATGCGCAAATAACACCCCCGGACTCGTCACTAAACTCCGCCTCGCAGGCACCGGACCGCACATCGCTGACACAGGTGCTCGCTGAGGCGTCGAGCTCTTCAAGTGACGAGTATTTCTCTCTGCCGTCGTCGCCAACACCTGTACGCCGGCGAGGGAGAGGCCGGCCGCCGAGCAGTTTGGGGCCCCGAAGCCTGCCAGCTTCGAGTAGGGTCCCCACTACCGGTGGTATTGTGCACCGCATGCGATGGACTTCATCCATCAATGAAAACGTTATGCGAGCATATTATGAGGCTACAGATGGGGAAACCAACCTGACTGCGTATCGTTCAAGGATGCTTCCTTTGTTTCAGGCTCTTGAACCAACAATTACCGTTGCCGTCCAACGACTATCGGATCAAGTGCGGGCTATCCAACGATGTAAGTTGTTGGATCAATCTGTGCTTGATCGACTACGCCTGGAAGTATTATCTACTCGTACAGCTCCAGTGTCAACGAGAGCACCGTCACCTGTGACACAGACGGTTGCTACAAGTGCGACGTTAGCGGAACCCGCATTCGACGCAGAAAATGATACGAGTGATACGTCTATCCAGGTAAGCGAGCAATTGAGGAGTACTTTGGAAGATGTGATCTCGCAGTATAGGTTTATACCTAATTCTAGACCGCGGCTACCACGCTTGCCAATGCATAAGCGAAATCTGGCGTTGATGGGAGCCCTAAATGCATTGCTAGAACCGTACTTACGGACTAGCAGTGATTTGCTTGATACTCACTCGATTCTTTACTGTGGAGCGATTGCCGCTTGTCGTGTTGCACGCGTTAAATTCCCTGAAGTTAACCGTGCACCACGACCGGATGGTGTTCCCGTATGGCAGGCAAGAATCGAGCGACGTATCGGCACATTTAGGACTCTCATTGCAAAGCTTATCTCTTTCAGCCGGGGAAATAGTCGTCCCCGGGTCATGCGTTTCGTGACTCAGGCATTTGCTGGGACCGGTATTCGTCCCCAGCAATACTTAGCCAATGTCACGGAACGTATTGACTTTCTGAAACAGAAAGTGTATGCATGGGCAAGCCGTATCCGTCGTTATAGAGAGCGTGTAAATAGATACTGGCAGAATCGCATCTTCCAAAGTGACCAAAGGAAGGTGTACCGAGAGTGGGAGGGAACTGGACAACGTTTGAGCGACGGACAACTGCCAGATGCTCACACCATGAATCAATTCTGGCGTGACATATGGTCGGTGCCCGTCGAACATTCGGAGGGCGACTGGATCCGTGTCGTCGAGCGTGAATGCAATACCATCGAACCCATGGAGTCTATTACCATAGACTACGAAGACGTTAGTTGTGCAATTCGTACGGCCCCGAACTGGAAGAGTCCTGGGCCGGATGGATTGCACAACTTTTGGATAAAGTGGGTTCAGAGCTCGCATGAACGCTTGGCAACACAGTATCAAGAAGCCCTCGAGTCTGGTTCCTTACCCGCTTTCATGACCACTGGCATCACCTTCCTGCTCCATAAAACAGGTAGTACCACGGAACCTAAAAACTATAGACCCATCACTTGCTTACCTACCATCTACAAGCTCCTTACATCTATTCTGAGAAGTAAAATAAACTCGCACATAGTATCTAATAATATCTTAGATAACGCTCAGAATGGATGTAGGGCTGGGTCTCGTGGCACTAAGGAGCTACTCCTCATTGATATGGCCATTAGCCAACAAGTCAAGCGGAGTAGGGGCGCCCTCTCTACTGCCTGGATTGACTACAAGAAAGCCTATGATTCGGTGCCTCATTCATGGCTGAGGAGGATTTTAGAGTTGTATAAAATTAATCCGACTCTTAAATCCTTCTTAGTCTCGTGTATGGGGCAGTGGACCACAGTCCTTCGTCAACCAGGTAGTGGTGGGCACGCTTCTGACCCGCAAGGCTTGATAAGGATCGAGCGTGGTATATTCCAGGGCGACAGTTTGAGTCCATTGTGGTTTTGTTTAGCACTGAATCCACTTAGCACATTGCTGAAGGATTCAGGGCTAGGCTATCGGTTTCGTAGAGGGGGTGAGGTTATATCTCACCTGATGTACATGGATGACCTCAAACTGTTCACATTGAAGCACCAAGATTTAGTGACATTATTAAAAACTACGGAAGTTTTTAGTAATGCCATTAAGATGGAGTTCGGTGTTGATAAGTGTGCGGTTATGCATGTACAACGGGGGAAGGTTGTAAATTCACCGAATTTACAACTTTCTGAGATAATAACTCTCAGATCTCTCTCCGAGACCGAAACATACAAATACCTAGGTATGTCAGAGTCATTGGGTATAGCGGTAGAGGATATTAAGAAATCGGTGAAAGAACGTTTTTTTGGCCGCCTGACAAAAGTTCTTAACAGTTCTTTGTCCGGTGGTAACAAAATGCGGGCTTTCAACGGTTGGGTGATACCTTTATTGTTATACTCCTTTGGCATACTTAGGTGGACTCAAACGGAACTAGACGCCCTGGATAGGCGAGTCCGTCAACAACTGACATTGCATCGAATGTTACACCCACGATCTTCTGTCATGAGACTGTACATTCCGCGGAAGTGGGGGGGTCGAGGCTTTTTGAATGCCAAGAACCTCCACAACCGTGAAGTGTGCAGTCTGAGAGATTACTTTCTACAGAACGGGTGTGACATTCATTGCGATGTCGTGATGGTTGACAAGGGCCTAACACCTCTTTCCTTGGCTAACGAGAACTGGCGTAAACCAAAGGTGCTAGGTACTGAAGACCGTAGGGACGTATGGAAGAGTAAGGAGCTACACGGGCGGTTCTACCGGGTCTTAACAGGACCCGACGTAGACCTGCTCGCTTCGGTGAACTGGCTACGTTTTGGGGACCTCTTTGGGGAAACTGAAGGTTTTGCCTGTGCAATTGCAGATGAGGTTATCAAGACGAACAACTATCGGAAATACATCATGAAGGACGGTACGGTCGACATTTGTCGAGCATGCCACCGTCCTGGTGAATCACTTCGCCATATTATTTCCGGTTGTTCGTATCTTGCTAACACTGAGTACTTGCATAGGCACAATCAAGTAGCCAGGATCATCCACCAGCAACTTGCTCTTCAATATGGCCTTATTGAGTTTGAAGTACCGTACTATAAGTACACACCAGTGCCAGTTCTTGAGAATGGTCGTGCATTGCTCTACTGGGACCGATCAATCATCACGGACAGGACTATTGTTGCCAATAGGCCCGATATCGTGTTGGTTGATCGGACCCAGCGTCGGGCAGTGCTCGTCGATGTCGCCGTCCCGCATGACGAGAATCTCGTGAAGGCAGAGAAGGACAAACTTAGCAAGTACCTCGATTTGTCCTACGAGATAACCGCCATGTGGGACGTAGACTCGACGATCATTGTCCCGGTGGTCGTTTCGGCAAACGGATTAATAGCGAAGAGTCTCGATCAACATCTCAAGAGACTCTCGTTAGATTGTTGGATCAAGAGTCAGATTCAGAAGGTTGTTATCCTCGACACGTGCCGTATTGTTAGGAGGTTTCTTAGTCTGTAGCCTCCACCACCGGTAGTTTGGGTCCTACTCCGCTACTGGTGGGTCACTATTTTTTATATTTTTAAATGTATTTGTGTTTTTTATAAATGTATTTAAAAATGTATAAAATAAGAATATAAATGAATAAACGATATAATAATAATAACCTGGCAACACTGCTACAAAACAGTCACATTTTTTTCTTGAGGAGCATTTACTAAAATATTTTACCTTTAATCTACAATAATACAAAAATATCATTCAAAACATAATAAAAGTACAAATATATATCTATAACAAAAAAATCAGCATGAAGAAAATCCGGAAAAAACAAACAAATTTTTTATAAATTATAGTACACTTTGACACATTATGTCAGTGTAACAAACTGAAAATGATAATATGAAAATAAGATGAAAATCAAGAAAAAATATAATGTTGACCAGAGCTGGCGCCAAAAAAGCACAATTACCAACCCCGGACTTGTCGCACAGCTCCGCCTTACAGTCGTCGACAACTGTGACTACTGGTGAGGCGTCGAGCTCAAGCAGCGACGAGTTTTTCTCTCCGCCGACGTCGCCTCTACCTGTACGTCGGCAGGGGAGAGGCCGGCCACCGACTGGCTTGGGACCCCGAGGCCCTCCGGCTTCGATTACGGACCCCGCTACCGGTGGTAATGTGCACCGCATTCGATGGAACTTCGGTATGAATGAAAACGTGATGCGGGCATATTTTGTGGCTACAGAGGGGGGAACTAACCTCACTGCGTACCGTGTTCGCATGCTACCTCTGTTTCAGGTACTTGAACCAGATGTCAACGTATCGGCACAACGCCTATCGGATCAGGTGCGCGCCATACAACGCGGTCACCTGTTGGGTGACGCTACACTTGAGAGGCTACGCTTAGAAGTGTGTAGTGGTATCACGCCTTCTTCATTGCAACCATTACCTGTGCCATTACAAAGTAACCGTAATGAAAGAACGCAAGAAAACATCATCTCACATGTTGGTGAAGAAGTGAGTGATGCTGCTATACCTGTAAGTACTCAATACAATGAGGAATTAAGGAGCGCTTTGGAGCGAGCGATTGGTGAGTTTCTTTGGACCGGTATTCGTCCCCAGCAATACTTAGCCAATGTCACGGAACGTATTGACTTTCTGAAACAGAAAGTGTATGCATGGGCAAGCCGTATCCGTCGTTATAGAGAGCGTGTAAATAGATACTGGCAGAATCGCATCTTCCAAAGTGACCAAAGGAAGGTGTACCGAGAGTGGGAGGGAACTGGACAACGTTTGAGCGACGGACAACTGCCAGATGCTCACACCATGAATCAATTCTGGCGTGACATATGGTCGGTGCCCGTCGAACATTCGGAGGGCGACTGGATCCGTGTCGTCGAGCGTGAATGCAATACCATCGAACCCATGGAGTCTATTACCATAGACTACGAAGACGTTAGTTGTGCAATTCGTACGGCCCCGAACTGGAAGAGTCCTGGGCCGGATGGATTGCACAACTTTTGGATAAAGTGGGTTCAGAGCTCGCATGAACGCTTGGCAACACAGTATCAAGAAGCCCTCGAGTCTGGTTCCTTACCCGCTTTCATGACCACTGGCATCACCTTCCTGCTCCATAAAACAGGTAGTACCACGGAACCTAAAAACTATAGACCCATCACTTGCTTACCTACCATCTACAAGCTCCTTACATCTATTCTGAGAAGTAAAATAAACTCGCACATAGTATCTAATAATATCTTAGATAACGCTCAGAATGGATGTAGGGCTGGGTCTCGTGGCACTAAGGAGCTACTCCTCATTGATATGGCCATTAGCCAACAAGTCAAGCGGAGTAGGGGCGCCCTCTCTACTGCCTGGATTGACTACAAGAAAGCCTATGATTCGGTGCCTCATTCATGGCTGAGGAGGATTTTAGAGTTGTATAAAATTAATCCGACTCTTAAATCCTTCTTAGTCTCGTGTATGGGGCAGTGGACCACAGTCCTTCGTCAACCAGGTAGTGGTGGGCACGCTTCTGACCCGCAAGGCTTGATAAGGATCGAGCGTGGTATATTCCAGGGCGACAGTTTGAGTCCATTGTGGTTTTGTTTAGCACTGAATCCACTTAGCACATTGCTGAAGGATTCAGGGCTAGGCTATCGGTTTCGTAGAGGGGGTGAGGTTATATCTCACCTGATGTACATGGATGACCTCAAACTGTTCACATTGAAGCACCAAGATTTAGTGACATTATTAAAAACTACGGAAGTTTTTAGTAATGCCATTAAGATGGAGTTCGGTGTTGATAAGTGTGCGGTTATGCATGTACAACGGGGGAAGGTTGTAAATTCACCGAATTTACAACTTTCTGAGATAATAACTCTCAGATCTCTCTCCGAGACCGAAACATACAAATACCTAGGTATGTCAGAGTCATTGGGTATAGCGGTAGAGGATATTAAGAAATCGGTGAAAGAACGTTTTTTTGGCCGCCTGACAAAAGTTCTTAACAGTTCTTTGTCCGGTGGTAACAAAATGCGGGCTTTCAACGGTTGGGTGATACCTTTATTGTTATACTCCTTTGGCATACTTAGGTGGACTCAAACGGAACTAGACGCCCTGGATAGGCGAGTCCGTCAACAACTGACATTGCATCGAATGTTACACCCACGATCTTCTGTCATGAGACTGTACATTCCGCGGAAGTGGGGGGGTCGAGGCTTTTTGAATGCCAAGAACCTCCACAACCGTGAAGTGTGCAGTCTGAGAGATTACTTTCTACAGAACGGGTGTGACATTCATTGCGATGTCGTGATGGTTGACAAGGGCCTAACACCTCTTTCCTTGGCTAACGAGAACTGGCGTAAACCAAAGGTGCTAGGTACTGAAGACCGTAGGGACGTATGGAAGAGTAAGGAGCTACACGGGCGGTTCTACCGGGTCTTAACAGGACCCGACGTAGACCTGCTCGCTTCGGTGAACTGGCTACGTTTTGGGGACCTCTTTGGGGAAACTGAAGGTTTTGCCTGTGCAATTGCAGATGAGGTTATCAAGACGAACAACTATCGGAAATACATCATGAAGGACGGTACGGTCGACATTTGTCGAGCATGCCACCGTCCTGGTGAATCACTTCGCCATATTATTTCCGGTTGTTCGTATCTTGCTAACACTGAGTACTTGCATAGGCACAATCAAGTAGCCAGGATCATCCACCAGCAACTTGCTCTTCAATATGGCCTTATTGAGTTTGAAGTACCGTACTATAAGTACACACCAGTGCCAGTTCTTGAGAATGGTCGTGCATTGCTCTACTGGGACCGATCAATCATCACGGACAGGACTATTGTTGCCAATAGGCCCGATATCGTGTTGGTTGATCGGACCCAGCGTCGGGCAGTGCTCGTCGATGTCGCCGTCCCGCATGACGAGAATCTCGTGAAGGCAGAGAAGGACAAACTTAGCAAGTACCTCGATTTGTCCTACGAGATAACCGCCATGTGGGACGTAGACTCGACGATCATTGTCCCGGTGGTCGTTTCGGCAAACGGATTAATAGCGAAGAGTCTCGATCAACATCTCAAGAGACTCTCGTTAGATTGTTGGATCAAGAGTCAGATTCAGAAGGTTGTTATCCTCGACACGTGCCGTATTGTTAGGAGGTTTCTTAGTCTGTAGCCTCCACCACCGGTAGTTTGGGTCCTACTCCGCTACTGGTGGGTCACTATTTTTTATATTTTTAAATGTATTTGTGTTTTTTATAAATGTATTTAAAAATGTATAAAATAAGAATATAAATGAATAAACGATATAATAATAATAACCTGGCAACACTGCTACAAAACAGTCACATTTTTTTCTTGAGGAGCATTTACTAAAATATTTTACCTTTAATCTACAATAATACAAAAATATCATTCAAAACATAATAAAAGTACAAATATATATCTATAACAAAAAAATCAGCATGAAGAAAATCCGGAAAAAACAAACAAATTTTTTATAAATTATAGTACACTTTGACACATTATGTCAGTGTAACAAACTGAAAATGATAATATGAAAATAAGATGAAAATCAAGAAAAAATATAATGTTGACCAGAGCTGGCGCCAAAAAAGCACAATTACCAACCCCGGACTTGTCGCACAGCTCCGCCTTACAGTCGTCGACAACTGTGACTACTGGTGAGGCGTCGAGCTCAAGCAGCGACGAGTTTTTCTCTCCGCCGACGTCGCCTCTACCTGTACGTCGGCAGGGGAGAGGCCGGCCACCGACTGGCTTGGGACCCCGAGGCCCTCCGGCTTCGATTACGGACCCCGCTACCGGTGGTAATGTGCACCGCATTCGATGGAACTTCGGTATGAATGAAAACGTGATGCGGGCATATTTTGTGGCTACAGAGGGGGGAACTAACCTCACTGCGTACCGTGTTCGCATGCTACCTCTGTTTCAGGTACTTGAACCAGATGTCAACGTATCGGCACAACGCCTATCGGATCAGGTGCGCGCCATACAACGCGGTCACCTGTTGGGTGACGCTACACTTGAGAGGCTACGCTTAGAAGTGTGTAGTGGTATCACGCCTTCTTCATTGCAACCATTACCTGTGCCATTACAAAGTAACCGTAATGAAAGAACGCAAGAAAACATCATCTCACATGTTGGTGAAGAAGTGAGTGATGCTGCTATACCTGTAAGTACTCAATACAATGAGGAATTAAGGAGCGCTTTGGAGCGAGCGATTGGTGAGTTTCAATCTGTCCCTATTGAGTGTAGACCGCGGCTTCCGCGTTTGCCCACACATATAAAAAATGTGGCGCTAGTGTGTGCCCTAGACTCGATGTTAACATCGTTTTTTAACAACTGCAGAAACATTACTGATGCCCATTCCATTCTGTACTGTGCAGCTATTGCAGTATGTCGAATAGCTGGTGTTAAATTTTTTAAACAAGAAACAGCTATTCGACCAAAGCCTGCTGTACCAGCTTGGCAGTGCAGAATTGAACGGCGCATCACTAGGGTGCTCATTGGCAAGCTACACTGCTTCAGGACGGGCAATACACGCCCGAGAGTCATGCGCTTTGTGACCCGTGCATTCGTGGGAACTAATATTAGGCCCTGTGAATACTCTGTTCGGGTCACAGAGCGCATCGATTACCTGAAGCAGAAAGTTTATGCGTGGGCGAACCGCATAAGGCGGTACAAAAAAAGAGTGGACAGATACACTCAGAATCGCTTGTTCCAAAAAAATGAGAGGTGGGTATATAGAGGGTGGGAGCGACCTAACTCGGATGTGACTGATGGGAGTCTACCTGATGCTGTTTCTACAGTTAACTTCTGGAAAAGCATCTGGTCGACGCCCGTCAGTCATACACAGGATGCGTGGATTAGGGATGTTGAGCGGGCGTGTGAACCAATTCCAGCTATGGAACCTATAACCATATCTGAAGAAGATATTGGTTGTGCAGTTCGTTCGTTGCCAAATTGGAAATCTGCTGGACCGGACGGACTGCACAACTTTTGGTTAAAATGGTTCCGTAGCTCACACGCTTGCTTGGCATCTTGCTTCCAGTCATCCCTTGAGTCAGCGTCGCTTCCAGCTTTTATGACTACCGGAGTAACCCACCTCCTATACAAGTCTGGTAGTACCACAGACCCCAAAAATTATAGACCTATAACTTGTCTACCTACCATATACAAACTTTTTACATCCATCCTGAGAGTAAAAATATATTCACATGTACAAAACAATAACATCTTGTCAATCTCTCAGAATGGATGTAAAAGTGGGGCACGTGGTACGAAAGAGCTCCTTATTATTGACATGGCTGTTTGCCAGCAGGTACGCCGCAACCGAAAGAACCTTGCGACATGCTGGATTGACTATAAGAAAGCGTACGATTCTGTGCCTCATACATGGCTTCGGAGGGTGCTAGAGCTGTATAAAGTTGATGCAACTCTATGCACCTTTTTGGGGTCATGTATGAGACAATGGAGTACGGTTCTTGTTTATCCAGGGTGTCGTCAGGTTCTAGGAGGTGGTGTACCAATAGGGATTGAGAGAGGTATTTTCCAGGGTGATAGTCTGAGTCCGTTGTGGTTTTGTCTAGCACTGAATCCTCTCAGTACGTTACTAGAGGGTTCAGGGTTAGGCTATCGGATGCGCAGAGGGGGTCAAATTTTGTCCCACCTTTTTTACATGGATGACCTAAAGTTATTTGCCCCTAATGGCCCCGATTTGATGGCTTTGCTAAAAGTTACTGAAACTTTTAGTAAGGCCATCAGTATGGAGTTTGGGGTAGATAAGTGTGCGGTCATGCATGTAAAAAGGGGCGGGATTGTGGAATCTGAAGGAGTCAATCTTTCAGATTTCACACGATTTGGGTCGCTCTACGCAACCGAAACCTACAAATATCTAGGTATGTCTCAAGCTCTGTGTATTGCTGAGACTGACATGAAACAGAAGTTGCAGGATCGTTTCTTTGGCCGCCTGAAAAAAATACTGAAAAGTCTTTTATCAGGCGGTAACAAGGTGCGTGCTGTCAACGGCTGGGCCATGCCAGTCTTATTTTACTCTTTTGGCATACTTAGATGGACTCAGACGGAGTTAGAAGCTCTGGATAGGAAGGTGCGTTTTCTATTGACTTCATATCGAATACACCACCCACGTTCGTCAGTAATGAGGTTGTATATACCACGGAAATGTGGGGGTCGAGGATTTTTAAATGCCAAGACTCTCCATAACCGTGAGATATGCAACCTTAGAGAGTATTTCCTACAGGTGGACGTGGATGTGCATCGAGATGTTGTGGCAATAGACAACGGACTGACCCCGCTGTCCCTTGCGAAAGAGAACTGGCGCAAACCTGTAATATTAAGTGTATCTGATCGGAAGGAAATATGGAAGAGCAAGGAACTGCATGGTCGATTTTATCGGGCTCTAAATGGGCCCGATGTTGATTCAATAGCATCGGTATCCTGGTTACGATTTGGTGATCTCTTCGGAGAAACTGAGGGTTTTATCTGTGCAATCACTGACGAAGTCGTGATGACGAATAACTATCGGAGATTTATTGTCAAAGATGGGACGCTAGACATCTGTCGGGCATGTCATCGTCCCGGAGAATCTTTAAGACATATTATCTCTGGTTGTTCCCGTCTTGCGAACGGTGAGTATTTGCACAGACACAACCAAGTAGCCAGGATAATCCACCAGCAACTTGCTCTAAAGTATAATCTTGTCGACGTGGAGGTACCTTATTACAAGTATGTGCCCGACCCAGTTCTTGAGAACGGTCATGTCACATTGTATTGGGATCGATCTATTATCACTGATAGGACTGTTATAGCTAACAGACCTGATATAGTGATAATGGATCGATTAAAGCGCCTTGCAGTAATTGTCGATATCACTGTGCCACATGACGAGAATCTCGTGAAAGCAGAAAAAGATAAACAAATTAAATATTTAGACCTAGCTCACGAGATTGTCGACATGTGGGATGTGGATTCGGCGATTATTGTTCCGATAGTCGTATCTGCGCATGGTCTAATAGCCAAGAGCCTCGACCTCCACCTACAGAGGCTCGCGTTAGGCAGCTGGATCAAGGGCTTGATGCAGAAGGCGGTTCTGTTGAATACGGCCCGTATTGTGCGGAAGTTCCTGTCTTTGGAGCCCTAACCACCGGTAGCTTGGTCCCTGTACCCGATGCCGGTGGGTTACTGTTTTTTATATTTTTAAATGTATTTTTTTATAAATCTATTTAAAAATGTAATAAATATGTGTTAAGTGTTAATAAAGAGAATAATAATAGGAAGTTTTTAGTAATGCCATTAAGATGGAGTTCGGTGTTGATAAGTGTGCGGTTATGCATGTACAACGGGGGAAGGTTGTAAATTCACCGAATTTACAACTTTCTGAGATAATAACTCTCAGATCTCTCTCAGAGACCGAAACATACAAATACCTAGGTATGTCAGAGTCATTGGGTATAGCGGTGGAGGATATTAAGAAATCGATGAAAGACCGTTTTTTTGGCCGCCTGACAAAAGTTCTTAACAGTTCTTTGTCCGGTGGTAACAAAATGCGGGCATTCAACGGTTGGGTTATACCTTTATTGTTATACTCCTTTGGCATACTTAGGTGGACTCAAACGGAACTAGACGCCCTGGATAGGCGAGTCCGTCAACAACTGACTTTGCATCGAATGTTACACCCACGATCTTCTGTCCTGAGACTGTACATTCCGCGGAAGTGGGGGGGTCGAGGCTTTTTGAATGCCAAGAACCTCCACAACCGTGAAGTGTGCAGTCTGAGAGATTACTTTCTACAGAATGGGTGTGACATTCATTGCGATGTCGTGATGGTTGACAAGGGCCTGACACCTCTTTCCTTGGCTAACGAGAACTGGCGTAAACCAAAGGTGCTAGGTACTGAAGACCGTAGGGACGTATGGAGGAGTAAGGAGCTACATGGGCGGTTCTACCGGGTCTTAACAGGACCCGACGTAGACCTGCTCGCTTCGGTGAACTGGCTGCGTTTTGGGGACCTCTTTGGAGAAACTGAAGGTTTTGCCTGTGCAATTGCAGATGAGGTTATCAAGACGAACAACTATCGGAAATACATCATGAAGGACGGCACGGTCGACATTTGTCGAGCATGCCACCGTCCTGGTGAATCACTTCGCCATATTATTTCCGGTTGTTCGTATCTTGCTAACACCGAGTACTTGCCTAGGCACAATCAAGTAGCCAGGATCATCCACCAGCAACTTGCTCTTCAATATGGCCTTACTGAGTTTGAAGTACCGTACTATAAGTACACACCAGTGCCAGTTCTTGAGAATGGTCGTGCATTGCTCTACTGGGACCGATCAATCATCACGGACAGGACTATTGTTGCCAATAGGCCCGATATCGTGTTGGTTGATCGGACCCAGCGTCGGGCAGTGCTCGTCGATATCGTCGTCCCGCATGACGAAAATCTCGTGAAGGCAGAGAAGGACAAACTTAGGAAATACCTTGATCTGTCCTTCGAGATAACCGCCATGTGGGACGTAGACTCGACAATCATTGTCCCGGTGGTCGTTTCAGCAGACGGATTAGTAGCGAAGAGACTCTCGTTAGATTGTTGGATCAAGAGTCAGATTCAGAAGGCTGTTATCCTCGACACGTGCCGTATTGTTAGGAGGTTTCTCAGTCTGTAGCCTCCACCGCCGGTAGTTTGGGTCCTACTCCGCTACTGGTGGGTCACTATTTTTTATATTTTTAAATGTATTTGTGTTTTTTATAAATCTATTTAAAAATGTATTAAATAAGAATATAAGCGAATAAACGAAATAATAATAATATTTATAATACTGCACGTTAGAAAGCACTTACTAAGAAAAAACTTGTTTTAGGTACATAAATATTATCAGAAAAACCATTTTAAAATCTAGTAAAGACCTTTACTAGGATTATATCTGGTTTTGAAAAGCTACATGTTAACAAATTATCAAGTTCATAACCTAGCAAGTAAGCTCAGTTTTGATTTCTGGGTTTACTAGTTAAGTTCAGCACGCGATTTTGCCCGCGTCAGTTTCTTGATCTACTGGGATATTTAATAAATTTAATTAAAACTCAAAAGTATTTATGAAAAAGTAAAATCATTAAGGATAAGCCTTATAAAAAACGCGCATACCTTAGGTATGTGCGTTTTTTGCACTATTATTAATATTGTCTAACATTAGATGGAAGTGTTCACAAAAACCCTTGGACATTCGGATCAGGGAAAATGCTTCCCTGTACGAATCGAAAAGGGGGGTAGGGCGACCAGTGCTGGCCGACCGGGATGTAGAGACACCGTTCCCATTCAGCCAGAGACCTCATCCAGCCGACCATATTAGCAGGCAATTCATGCGCCTCACCTCCCAGAGTGATGTGGCAGACCTGGTAGGCGATGCAGTACGTATTTTTACAGACGGCAGCAAGATTGATGGCAAGGTTGGAGCCGCTCTGTCGATCTGGGAACGACAGACGGAAACCAGAGCCATCAAACTTGGACTGTCGCCCTACTGCACCGTCAACCAGGCGGAATTGCTTGCAATATACATACGGCTACGAGGCTCGCGGCTAAAAGGCCCGGTACACGCTTCGCAATCATCAGCGACTCCTGATCGGCCCTCGAATCCGTTACCAACCACGCCTCCACCCACCGCCTGGCCGTTGAGGCCAGGGCTAACATTAGGGCCGGCTAGGTCTAGGGCAGGGAAATATCCCTGTTCTGGATCAAAGCGCACGCCGGTCTGGAGGGTAACGAGAGGGCCGATGAGCTGGCGAAGAGTACCGCGTTGAGTCTGAAAACCCGACCCTCCTACGATCAAGTGCCGGTTTCGTTCGTCAAACGAATTCTCCGCGAGAAGTCGGTTGACGAATGGAATCGGCGATACACAGAGGGTGGGGTCGCCGACGTAACCAAGTTGTTTTTCCCTGACGTACGCGCAGCCCACAAATTCGTCGTCAAGGTGGGTACTGAGTACCTGCTCACCCAGATACTCACGGGGCACGGCGGGTTCGCCTCGTACTTGCACCGTTTTAAGTGCAGGGCGAGTCCGTCGTGTGCCTGTGACGCCACCGTCGACGAGACCGTGCCTCACCTCCTGTTCGAGTGTCCCATCTTTGGGGCACAACGGTGTGACCTGCAGATGTCCCTGTCCGCCGATTTTAATGTAGGTAGTGTAGGTAAGATGCTATTAGATAGAAATGCTAGGGGGAAGGTAATAGCCTTCCTCACGTATGTGGCAGGTCGTGCGGTGGAGAGAAACAGGACTTAGGAACCCCCGGCTGAACATCTATGATAGGCTTATGCCGGCCGCCAGCATACATCGCTCTCAGCCGGGAAGTTAACCGCAAGGTCCTGCTTCTACCCACCGCACCGAAGAAATCTTATGGTGTATTCTATGTTTTTATGGTGTATTTTGTTTTTGTTTTGGGATGTTATAATTATGGAATTTAAGACTGAATGATTTTATTGTTTTGATTTTGTTGACTTTTTTATACTATACTTAATGATTTTACACCTAATTATTTATACACCAATTTTATTGATAATATTCATGATTTTGTATAGTTTTAACGAACTCTGAAATAAGTGATGTCCTAAATTAGTTATACACTATTTCGTAATTTAATTAGCCTAGCCATAAATTTTAATTATATATACACCACCTTAAACCTTGTAGTATGTACCTAGTTAGAATTAAGATTATAAATTGTATGTGTTTTTCATGGTATAATTAGACAGTAAAGCCTTGCTAATGGCAGGAAGGAAGCTCGCGGGCCAGGCCGCAGCGGATCTTTTGTCCGCTGCAGCCGTGTCTTTTGAGGCGGCGTGCCTGTTGGCACGAAGTCCCCCGTGGGATCTCGAAGCAGGGGTCCTCAAGAGGGTCTACGAGGAGGGCGCCCTGTAGGAGCAGGTCGATCGCTGGAGACAGGAGGCTCGCGACGATCTGTTCCGGCAATGGGCCTTGAGATGTGCGGCTCCGACCGCGAGCCGGGTGCTCGTGGGGGCCATCGGTCCCGTGCTCCGCCAGTGGGTGGAGCATGCGCAGGGGGCTCCGACCTACTTCCTCACCCAACTTCTCACGGGTCATGGCTGTTTTGCCAAATTCCTGTGGGAAGTGGTGGGGATCCTGTCGGAGCCCGATTGCCATCATTGCGCAGGCGGCGCCGTAGATACGGCGGAGCATACGCTCGTCGTGTGCGCCGCCTGGGACACGCAGAGGTTGGCCCTCACGGGCGTCATCGGCAGTATAGGTTCGCTGCCGGCCGTCTTTCTTTCTATGGCCGGCAGCGAAGAATGTTGGGCCGCCGTCGCCACCTTCGCTCGGGAGGTGATGGCGGCAAAAAGAGAGGCCCTGCGGGAATGGGAGCGTGCAGGCCGTTGCTTAGCAGTTTCTGCCTATCCGGGGGCCCGGCTAAGGCGAAGGAGAAACACCGTGGATAGGTTTTAGTGGGTAGTCCGGCCCGTTTTCATCCTAGGGCCGGGAGTCCCACACGAAGCTGTCTCGCTCCCCCCCGCAGCGAGACGGTGAAGTGCGCAAATGCATCACCGACCAGGTTAAAAAAAAAAAAACCTAACCTACTAACGATCCGCTCACGCCCGCACTCTGCGACTTACTAAAACATGGCGCGAAATTTATCGCGTATCGACAGTTTTCAAAACCTAGTATGGCACAAGGACAAGATCAAAGCCTAGCAAGGGACTATCCCTTGCTAGGTTTTAATATTGTCATTGTGCCATAATATGTTTTGAATTTTTTTTGGTAGCAAGTTTTTGTGACCTATGTGGACATGCTAGGTTTGTATTTCTATCATTACGCGTATTTTGGAAAAATTTACACTGCGAATTCGTGCGTAATGACCTAGTAAGTAGCATCCAGTAAAAACACGTTTTTTTTTCAAAATATGTCCCTTGCTAGGTTTTGAAATGGGACAGCCGATCTACTTTCGACACTGGAGTCTTGGGTTCATTTCCGGGTCAAATGTTTTTTCGGAGTTTGGATGTTTTCTGTACATAATATGTATAAACATATTATGTTTATCAGTCGTGTAGATACCATAGTACAAGCTTATATTAGCTTAATTAGGGCTTGATGATATTGTGTGAAAATGTCCTAACAAAAAAAAATTATATGCAGGGTGAATTTTTGAAAAGGTCTTGATGGCCAAATCCGAAACTATAAGGAATAGCGAAAAATGCTCAAAGGAGTCACGAGCCCGATTTTGACGAAACTTAAAACCTCATCATTAGATTACACATACATACAGAACTCACATACATACAGACAGACGGACGAAAGCAAAATTGCCCAATCTCGAAATGTCGCTCGATAAGTCAATCATTTTACTCCCTTGTCATAAAATGTACTATTTTGCGATTGTACATAATATTTCCAGAGAATAATTAATTGTTTATCACAATCACTAACAGTTACATCAACAGTTATAGTTTATAAGGAAACGGGAAACACAAAATCTGTACAAATATTTCCTTATCAAGCTTATATCCCTACCTACGCGTTTATACTCGTATTCAAATGCCTCGCTGGCGTAGTCGATTGAATGTACAACCTCTGAAAAGTCTCCGTTTCGATCCCCAACTCGGTACAAATTGTGGTATGATTTGCAAATATTTGTTTCAGTAGTGCGGCCGGGACCTTGGGACACTGAATTTAAAAAAAAGCTCTACTTAATTTTAGAATTTTAAACTAGATCACATTGTATTTAATATTAATATAAAAAATACTCTATTTTGTTAACTAGTAAATGTTGTAAACCAACAATGGGCGTTTTCACATTGCACGATAACGACACACGATATCGTCACGAATCGTGCAATGTAAAAACGCCCAATGCATCATATAATCTTTCCCATAATATGATAAAACCATGGGAATAATTTTATTAGTCTTTGTTGTAATGAATAGTTCTTCGTGTAATGAACAATAATTACTTCAATTTACTTGATAAGTTGTTGGAACAATGTAGCTATTTTGTTAACAGAATTGCCAGTTGTTCACAAATTAGAAAGTGGTAACTATGTTAATTTGGATTAGTTTAAAATAAAATCTCTTTTAGAAAGGTTAACTGGTAGTGAGGATGGGAATTAAACCTTTTAGTGGGTTCTTTGGAAACCTAATTATCATAACATATAAGCTACATTTTCGGTTACAGTTCGTATTTGAAATGGGTATTGGAAAATATTTTGTGAAAAATGAAATGAGATTCCTCAAATAAATACAATCAAATATTATGTCACTTCCACACACACACAGATATAATGGCGATACATAAAAAAACGCGGCATGACGGCGATACGTTAAAAAAAAATATTTTTTGTTCCACAGTTCGCGAAAGTGATAGAAAACCTGGCTCTTATGTTTTGAGCTATTTGGGTCGTACAGGCATCAATCACTTTCGGTGAGTTTTCATTTTCCTCTAAAACATCTCAACACTACGATGATTTTTTTAAATAAATTGGCTTGGCTCACGACCATGTTTTTCTGTGCAGAATAACGGCGGTGTGCGGCGATTACTACATCGGAGGTCGTCAGTTCGACTCCCTGACTGAGTTAGTAGGTTTCTACAGTCACTGCTCTGATCTCCTGAAGCGAGAACGGCTTGTTGAGCCAGTGGCACCACCAGAACCTGTAAATGACAAAAAGGTATGTATATTTAGTTTCTGAACAATATTTTATTGAATATACTTGCTGATTACTGTGGCTCAGCACACGTGTAATCGTTTTCGTGTTTCCAATTCCCATAGAAACACATCTGGGATAAATAGCCTATGTTAGTCAGGGATAACGTATTAGCTCCATACCAGTGAAAGAATTTACAAAATCGGTTTATTAGTATTGGATTTATTAGTATCTATTCAATTCAAACGAAGAATTACATTTTTCCTCTTTCTAATATTATGAAATAGAGTATAGATGTTTTAAAGTAGGTTCTAAGAGGTCCTATATTTCTCTGGGGTCCACACAAGTCGCCGTCTGTCAAATATTCTTAAAGTAACCTGAAACGGTAATAGGCTCGGCCCCGTATAAGGTGGTTCTAAGTTTTATTAGCATGTTCAAAAATCCCAATTTTGCATTTGTGATTTTTTTATTTTTTCTTATTTAATTTGTTTACAGAGGGTAGTCGCAATTCTACCGTACACCAAGATGCCTGACACTGATGAGCTCACATTCCAAAAGGGTGACATATTTTTCGTCCACAATGACATGGGTGATGGCTGGCTCTGGGTAACTGCCCATAGGTGAGTATTTTAAAATTGTAAAAGTAATCTGACAAAATATTTTTTATCGTCGCTTGCTTTCTGTCAGACAAATTAGTATTGATAGTGCATAATTTTAATATGATTTGTTTACAACTAGATGTAACAACACGCACAGCCAATTTACCATTAGAACACAAGCATAATTATAGCAAACAATTTAGCCAGTATCATGATAACAAAGTATAAAACAAAGTTGTCCGTTCCGTATGTATGCTTATGCTTAGATCTTTAAAACTACACAACGGATTTTGATGCGGTTTTCACCAACGGATAGAGTCCATGAAGATTTTTGTGTATATAGTTGAAGCCGCGGGCGTCCGCTAGTAATAATATTGTCATAGCCGCTCACACTAAACTTTTTCTTTTACAGAACTGGCGAACAAGGAATGATCTTCAGAGAGTTAGTCGAGGATCTAGACCCCTCGATTGATCCTAACACGGTATTCTCCTGGTTCCATCCTAACTGCACTAAGAGCGAGGCAGTAGACATGCTAGTCAAGGCTGGTCCCGGGAGTTTCCTGGTCAGGCCCTCGGATAATTCGCCCGGAGATTATTCCTTGTTTTTCCATATCAACAACCAGATCCAGAGGTTCAGGATAGAGAAGAAAGGGGTGAGGTATTTAATGGGTGGGAGGACATTTGAGTGTTTGGACGCTGTTATCAATAGATATAGGAAGGAACAAATTGTCGAAGGACATACCTTGGGACAACCGGTAAGTTTTGTACTACATTTTGTGAGTATCTTATCAAATATTTGCAGAGAGCGTCAATTTTATTTTTATTTTATTATAATATAATAATAAAGACTCGCCGTCTTTTACAAAATATTACAGCACCGATTTAACATCAATATACACAATATACGCATTAATATACACAAAATCTTGACCTTTATAATAGAAGTATAATGCTTAAGAGTTTGGTTGAATGCGCTTATCACAGGATCTTACTGTTTCAAATTGAAAAAAATATTTTATGTTCCATATACTTAACGAGATTATAGTCCATTGATCGAAAATGTGATAAGTTTTATCACGCAACGTTCAATAAGATAGAGGTAGAATGAAAAATGTTGGAAAAACGGGATTGCGAACGAAGTCACGGGCGTCTTCTAATGGTTAAATAATTGCAATAAGAGCAAGTTGACTTTTTGTATAGTTTTATATACTAATACTTTGTCGGTATTCGATGAAACCTATAGACTAGAGAACTTAGTGAGTTTATTTCATAATTTTATGTGCTGAACGTTTTGTCAACCAGCCCAATTTATTACCCAACGTGTCGTAGATAACCGTCACAAAAATAGCCGCAGTATATTTGTCTGAAGCTAAAGCTACTGATCGCAGAAATATAACTAGTGCTATCTATATTAATAAAATTTAATCGTTACTAAAACTCGGTAAAACGAGTGGACCTATATATATATTCGTGGAGGTTCAGGGAATGTTTGAAGTTCGCCGGGGCAGCTACTAAATGTGAAAGTTTGTATGGATGTTTGGATTGAACAAATCCAGAATTTTGATTTGGTAGGTTTGGTTTATAGATCCTTAGGAAAAGAAAAAAGGCTACTAGAAATAAGTATTGACCTAGCACAGACAAAGTCGCAGGACAGAAGCTAGTTAAAGTTTGATTGTTTATTTGACTGATAATAACCTGATTCTGCTTGTCGTTTAAACACACGACAAATTGCTATCAATAGATATCAGTTTCAAGATAAGATAGGTAGGTACTCTAAACTCTAAATCTTGTCGAAGACGTGAAAATTGCGAAACAGTAATAAGTACTGGACATGTTTTATTCATATTTTGTATTTAAATGATATAATTACATTTAAAAAATATTCCTCAATAATGTCTTTCGAACTGATGGATGTGTTTTGGGTTTGTAACTTTGTAAATAATTTCGTACATTTTATTTTTAATTATAGTGAAAGTACACAACAACTAACTTCTCACAACTATGTTACTACGAGTATGTCTCCAAAATCATCATAACATACATTTATACTTAAAAAAGATAAACTGCTTTCGAGAACAGAAAAAAATCTCCCAGATTTATTTACGTATATCTTACCAATTAAAAAAAAAAACAGATTTAAGAAAAACGTTTTTTTTTAATGTCCTAGATTTATATTCAAACTAATCTCCTACTTTCAGAAGTCATAAAAATGGTTTATTCCACTTTGATTATCTAGGTGATAAAATTCTACATATTTGTGTCCTAAATTCACGTACAAGCACATCACCTGAAGTCGAAAGTGGAATAAACCGCAAAGGACCCTTTTTGGTGTAGTTGATTGCAGAGGGACATGTAATCGAACCACAACAAAACACAACTGGAGCTGCCGCCGAAAAGATCTACGCGACATTACGTGAATGCCGAGACCAAATCGGCCTTAAGAAAACCAAAGGTATTAAGCATCAAGGCTATTTGAATAAGAAATCAGATAAAGCTGCGAAGAAATGGAAGGCATTGTACTTCGTTCTGTTACAAGAGGGTACCGACACACACTTGTATTTCTATGATTCACCGAAGAGAACCAAACCTAAGGGCTTAATTGATTTGTCCTGTGCTTATCTTTATCAGGTTAGTACAATTTATAAATGAAAACGAAAAACTACATCTAAAAATTAAAATTAATTCACAACATGTAAAATCCCCAAACTAAATGTATCTTCCTGAGTATCAATCAAGACTTAACGAACAATTTATTTGGCCGTACACAAAACAGTTTCAGCAGTATAGGTAAAAATGCGTAAGCTGAGCTTTGTATTTGTGTGTTTGCAGTGTATGTGAACGTATTTGACTTTTTTAAAGAGTATTTACTCTACTTTTCGTGGTCACGCACACAAATGCAAAGCTCCGCTTATCCCTCGCGAATTATACCTACTTTGATAATAAAAAAATTAACTTTGGTAACATAATTATTGCAATACAATAATAATAGATACTCCTATCTTCGAAGATTTAGTTAATCGATTAATGAAATGTTGCCATATCTTGTTAGTGGCAGCAAGCGTAAATTACCAACGACCAATGGTAGCCGTCAAGTTAAGTACCCCTAGGGTACATAAGACTTTAAATACATTATTATCCCATGGAGCAGGTTAAATGTAAAATGTTCGGATGTTCGTTTCTCAGCAACCTCTTGACCGCTAATTAAATTTTTTTCACCTAAATTAATAGCTGATTTCAATTAAGGTCGTGACGAAGCTCAAATATTCAATTTAAAAAAAAAACGCTTCTTTACAGCAGCGTAGCTTTACCTAGTTAACACAAGTATTCACAAACGACACTATCGGGCGCGCGACCACTATGCGTTGTCTAAACTATGTGTATTGATTTTTTCTGCGCATAGCGTTCGCGCGCCTCATATTGCTGTTTGAATCTTAACTGGTTGATATATTCTGTATATGGGACCTGCTAGTTGTATCCAGACATATTTGTCACTTCCAGGTCCACGAGTCATTATGGGAACGCGAGTTCTGTTTCCAACTGGTAGAACGCGCGCTACCTTGCTTGTCTACACACACGTTCTTAGCGGCTAACTCCGCTACTGAGGAACGCGCCTGGCTAGAGGCACTCAGACCACTCTGCGTACCTCAGCAGGCTAGACACCAGTCTAAGGTTGGTATTTGTGGTTATTTGCAATCATGTCATTGATTCGTGACAGATTCATTATCAATATCTGTAATTTAGCAGGAAAAGTGATTGAGACCGTATGGTTACATTATGAATTATACAATCAGTAATATTATTTATACAGTTAGAGATACATTCCCATATGTATGTATTTAATTTTTTTTTTGTTTTTTATGCGATGTAATTATTAAATCATGCCATATTTGTGTTATTCATAGGTGTACTGCAAAAAATTACATTTTGGCAGGTGATTTTTATTACTGTTTTAGACTGACAAATCCCTAGTAGAAGATTATGAATATGCAGCAATGTATCTTGTGGCATTTGTAGTTCCGATCTTCCTCGAGGATTGCTGAGTGCTAAAGTAAAATTAATCTAAGCCGCGCATGATGACAGTGGGATGGAATCTTGTCACTATAACCGCTCCATCACTGAGCGGTTATAGTAACAAGCTTCCATCCCATCGTGTGCGGCTTATATTTATCTATAGAGTGTCGTTCTCTTTCCACAGGTATCCCGTGTAGTATGGCTTCGTGCGTTACGCGTCCGTTGTCTGACGGCCCACCGTCTCCCCGCGCGGCTAGCTCCACGTCCGCACCTACGTCTAGCGTTGGGAGCCGCCCCGGTTGCTAGAACACGTCCGCGTCCCTCGCCCGACCCGCATTGGGACGACGAGTTTGTGTTCGAGTGAGTGTATATCTATTTAGTGTACATCTATGTTGCAGTTAAAGGAATGAGATCAATAGGCCGATACCTCACCGAGACGCCATGGCGACGTCGCCAGTCGGTCGCCAACTAGTTCTCATTGAGATATATGACGGCTAAGAATTATTAATGTTAATTACGTAAGTACTTAACACAAATTAATAGCTTAGGTAGTTTAAAATGTAAATGTTTAGTATAAAATGCTGATATCCGTGCATTAGGCCGATACCTCACCGAGACGCCATGGCGACGTGGCCAGCGACGTCGCCAACTAGTTCTCATTGAGATATATGACACTTGGCGACCGACTGGCGACGTTGCCAGTCGGTCGCCAAGTGAGTTAGCCGTCATATATCTCAATGAGAACTAGTTGGCGACCGACTGGCGACGTCGCCATGGCGTCTCGGTGAGGTATCGGCCTAGGGTATATTTATTTGCAACTTGTACGCGGAGAATTAGAGAGAGTTAAGATTAAAAATTGATCCTTTTTTTTTTTTTTAATTCCGTCTCTGGTTACTAGCAGAAGGTATGTCCAGTGGCGCCCGGCGGAAAAAAAAAAAAATTGATCCTTGGGATATTTTTACTTTTCATTCATACCTACAACATCATTTATCAGTATTATTTGGAAGCAATAACATTGTGTATTATTACATTTTCAATAGTTTTCTGCTAAATAAAACTAGAGTTATTGTCAATACGTTTCACAATCTTTTATTTATTTATTAACTCGAATGCAGGTTTAACAATATTGTGGTCTTATAATTATAACAGTCCCGGCTACATTCTACCACTTATGTGTGGTGTGTAAATATCATACTCGTACATCAAATCTCTACAATTAAGTAGTTATAAGTAGCTTTCCAATCGTTTAGCAATCTACATGAGATATATTTTGGTTTACAGTGATGTGCCTCCAGATGTCACCTCATTTACAATCACCGTACATAACACGGGCAAGAGAGGGAAAGAATCTGAGGTAAGAATAAAACCTAACATTTATACAGGGAGTTTCATTGGCGGTGTCGCGCGGTTGCTATTTTGTACAACTTATACAGCCTACGTTTTTTTTGTATCTCTATTTAAGGAGCACAATACCCACATTCATAACTACGAGTATATGTCACTCAAAATAGCATTTTAATGATGTAAGATTTGAAATTGGTTGAGTACGAACACACAAAAATATTAATCTTTCTGCTTATAATATTCATAACTGAGCAGAAAGAAAATCGGACTCGAATGACAGATTTTCTTTCTGCTCCGCGACCGCACTAGTCTCTATATATAAAAATGAATCCCTATTTCCATTGGTCACGACATCACGCGTGAACGGCTGGACCGATTTCGCTGATTATTTTTTTGATGTGTTCGTTATTATCAGGAGAAGGGTCTTATGGAAGAAAAAAAAGTCCGGAATATTAGAAAAATTAAGGCGGTACGAAGTTCGCCGGGACAACTAGTAGTTTATAAATACGTACTCATAGTGCTATTTTCGTAGCAGGTCGCTGAACTTACGATTGAACTAGCGAACCTTGCTAATGGCGAAGAAATTGAAGAATGGTATCCTCTTGTTGGGATGACTCCGATAGGAGAGTGGGGATCTTTAAGATTGCGTATTAGGTAAGTAATTTGTGCAGAGTTTCTCACATAAGACTCCAAGCACACGTACGACGTGTCTATTTAGTACTAGTAGGGTGTCTTGCGCGGTTCTTCGCGCCGCACCACGCCATAGGTTTTAGCCTATAACTTTTGACCCCTTAGGGCAAGGTCAAATTTTCGATTTTTCGCCTTGCCTCCAGATCGAGGGCTATCCATAGAGGGGTCAACCATCATTGGAGCATAAGCAGTTCTCGAGAGCTAAGGGGGACATTCCCCATTTCTATATATAGATAGTACCCGACCACGTGTTTGCATTGTTTTGTGGTTGACATGTCCAAGTCGTGCCGTGTGCTTGGAGCCTTAAACTGATGTCGCATTGACAAGCTTTTGTTCATAATTAAACACTAAAAATCATTATAACTTGCAGCGCAATCTTCTAAATACCGTTGTGATATTTGGCTGGGTTATCCTAAAAAATACATTTGTGCTAGGTGGACATTTGTGTCTAAATCTTTATATTATTTTGTTCTAGGTATATGCAGGAGTTAGTAATGCCCCGTGAAGAGTACAATCCTTTACGACAGTTGCTGTTAGAGCCGGGACTGCCGGCTGTCAAAGCGTTATCGGACATGTGTCGCACCGACAGACAACCTTTGGCCACTTGTATGTATATAATTCAGTATTTTTTTAAACTTTCGCGTTTTGTACACATTATAAAATTAAGACTAACGCGATTATTGAGATATATACACACCTCTGTATTACCCGACGTTTCGGCCCTGTTACAAGAGCCGTGGTCACGGGTGGACTCTAATAAGTCGGGTAGTAAAGAGGTATGTATATATATCTCAATAATCGCGTAAAAGACCCGTTAGTCTTAAGTTTATAATATAATTCAGTATATTATTGAACGGAGTAGCTCAAGTTTATTTAAGTATTCTTTTTATGTATCTACATGATATTGAATTTAATACTGACGATTATTCAATACATATAAAAAATAAGGCAATTGTTGGCGGATGTAACACAGCGTACTTTAAAGGTCGATTTACACCAAACGAATAAGGAGTCTTGATCTTTTAGTGTAAAGCGTTTAGACCAAAAGATCACATAGCAAGAATTATAACTAAGAATTAGAATTCATGAACCCTTTGAAGAGACCGCATTAGACGCGAGCACGTTCGAACACGAAAGAATGCTCTTCGCGCGCTCTAATGGCGGTTACATCAAGCGAACGAACATTCTTAGAATATTTCATAGAATCACACAACACTGTACGTGTTATTATTATTATTAATAACTGTCATTAAAGAACAGACATGGTACATGGCTATTCTCGGAATAGTACAACTAGCGAAAGCTTATAATTCCTGTTCCAAAAAATAAATTAAAGCATCCTAATATTTCTTCTCAGTCTCTAATAGCCATTTTAGACTTCTTACTATACTCACAAGTATACTATGTAAGAGAAGTCTTATAGTCCGGTCCTGTCCGTCTGTCCGCACTTTTCAACTCGAGAGCTACAAGTGCTAGAAAGTTATGATTTGGCACATAGAATTTTGGTACAGAATAAACACCATAGCAAAAAAAAAATATATCAAAATTAAAAATTAATGATTATATTTATTATTTTATTTTTAACATGTGATATCACATAATAGTAAGAAGTCGTCTTATGCCTTCACTGCGATAGTGAAGGGCGCCTTGCTTGTTTACAAACAAATACAATCTAAATTTTGTATTGATTTTACATTGTTTGCATGTAATAGCCTTATTACACACGTTCACCGAGTGCGGCCGCGGCGCAGAGATAGCCCGCGAGCTGGTGAGCGCGGAGGTGACGCGCGAGCTGGACCACCGCGCGATGTTCCGAGGCGCTTCCCTCGCCACCGCACTCGTTGATGAGTTCATGAGGGCGCATTGCAAGACTTTTCTGCAGGCACGTATTATGTATACGTTGAACGGATACGTGCACGGACATACACTACTACGCTTTAGAATAATAATAAGATAAATGCTCTATATTGTACACATTAACACATTAACATGTTACACATGCCTTCAAAATTTAATAAAAAATTTAAAAAACCCCCGACTCACAAAAAAAGCGTTGTACAAGTTATGACGTTTCATTTGATACCCAACACGGGTATATTTGAACACATTAAATTTTTCATCACCACTTTCACCCCTCATATCTTTGAAATGGCTTAACCGATTTTTATAAAACATAGCTAAGAACACTCTCCCCTAACCCATCTTTCAAACAAAAGAAACAGAATCAAAATCGGTTCGTCCGTTTGGGAGCTACGATGCCACAGATAGACTTACACACACACACACACACGTCAAACTTATAACACCCCGTTCGGGTTTCCGTCGGGGGTTAAATAATATACAACAGGCGGCCTCTCTTCCAGGAAACCTTAGGATGAAAGGAATAAGTAGTTCAGCAAGCCCCACTGTGTTCTGTTAAAATTTAAGGTTTACTAATATTGGCTTTTGTATCCTTGGGACCTTATGAAGAACAAAATTCTTATCTTATATTGGTCACGTGTTAACGTATAATTTTTTAATTTTTAATTTTAATAGAGTAATTTTTTTTTTAATCATGTAAGTTAACTATTTTTTTTTATTTTGTTTTAATCATGTAACCCATATTTTTACAGGCTGCAATCTCTGAAACCGTTCAGAAATTAATAGACGCCAAACAGTCGGCCGAACTAAATCCAACTAAAATGGACTCGCCTGACGATGCGTGTAACAATGCCGAGTTTCTTCTTATGATATTGGACCAGGTAAAAAAAAATACATGCACCCTTAATAGTTTTAAAATTATATTACGTGCAAACAAAACTTTTTTTCAAAAGCTTGAAAAGAAAATTTCGAAATTGTTAAAACATGGTTTAAATAATAAAGAGGTCCAATACATTCTTACTTGGATGCGGTGCCCCTGCTGACAAACAGACATGGCGATACACTCCCCCCCCTAATACGTCGGACCAACAAAGTAATTAACGCCTGTCTACCCCTTTGTGGATAAAGTCGTGATCTTGTGTTTGTATCTAAGTATAGTCAAGGCTCAAAAGTCTATTGCCACTATTAAAACGAACTAACTTCAAGGTTAGTTTTATTTACGAACTTTTGCTTATATGAAAAGAAAACCCACTTCAAATTACCGGAATGGGACCAAATTGAAATGGGACCAGACGGAAAACAGTAGGTTTAAATAAAAGAAAAATGGTTGAATTCACAAACATAAAAAAATTAATAGTCGAAATGAGAACATCCTCTTTTTTCAATCGGTTAAAAATAAATATTAGATCACACACACGCCTACATCCCCGAAGGGGTAGGCAGAGGTGCATTACACACCGACAATATGCCAGTATTTTTAGTCCCATGTAACAGGGGGCTAGCCTATTACCGTCACCAGGCACATTTATAATGGGTTATGTCCAAAATGGCCGAATAATTTAATAAAAACTAGCAGCTATATTGTAATTTTGCAAAACTAATTTGAAACCTTGTTGCCTTGCAATGAAATGTTAATGAAAGGCAAAAAAATCTTACGTGCCAGCCGCTAAGGCACAGCCACTATAAAAATATTAGATACATATAATAAATATTGTTTCGTAAGCAAACTACTGCACTGCTAAAACTAGAAATGGTATACCTAAGTAATATTTCAGATAACATTATCAATCTTCACATCACCCGAAGCATGTCCGCGGCCAGTCCGTTACTTGTGTGGTTGTCTACAAAGGGCCGCCGTCGCGAAGTGGCCCAACGAACGGTTCGTTCGGACCAGAGTTGTATCAGGTTAGTATTGAATCTCTTTCGAAAAGTAACCCGGTACTTCAAACATAATTTATTTAAAGAAGTATGAAGGATATTCGCAACAAAACATGTTTAATCGGTATCGGTAACCTAACAACTTAATTGTGGAAACCAGCCTAACCTATGTAATATTCCGATATGAGCTGTATTATTGTAAAGTTTTTTTTTTTGCTGCTGGGTATATTTTCCAGAGTATAGAGTCATTACAAAACGTCTCACTCGCTTCCACAACTTCCAGACTCCCGAACAAGCCGGTTTCAGATAAGGCATTTAACATTTTCTCTCCCAACCATGATTTTTATTTATTTTATTATTTATTTTACTTTGATTGTATGTATAATACATACATCTCTTCAAATAATAGTATAAGTAGCATATATTTATGATTTGTAATATTATATAATATAAATGTGTGTGTATGTATGTGTGGACACAACCTATTAAGTATTATGTTTTAAATGTAAGTTATAATGTTTTGTTTCTTTTGTGGCTGTATGTACCTATTTACTCTATAGTTATTTTTTTTTATATAAGTATATGTAAGTGTTTAAAAACACGGTAAACACTTTTCCCTTGACTAAAACCTGGTCTCCTCTATAACTCTAAGGTCTGCTGGCAGATAAGTAACATTGACTTAAGCACGCCTTTGTGCGTATTGTTTGTATTTAACTGTATAGCGTGTATTTTATTTATCTATGTACAAAAGAATAAAAAAAAAAGGCTATAGTACCATAGACCATACATACGCTGCGGCAGGTTATACAAAAACCGAAGAATTTTTTGGGTGCAAAGGGGCTCTACCAACATCTATAGGGCCCCAGCGACCTCACCTGCTAGTGGCGCACCTGCTGATAAACGGACGAGGCTCGTTAATTTACGGTACCTATGGAGTGGCTTCGGCCCCTACGTGGGTACCAGGTGGTACAACAGTGTTGGTCCGGGGGGGTACCACCGTGCAGCTGTGCTAAAGCCCCCCAAGTAACCCAGCCCAGGCTGGGTTGCGTTAGGGGTTCAGCAGCTGCACCGCCGGGCCCGGGGCGATGTATGGTGCAGCAGGCATGGGACCAGTGGGGGCGAAACGGAGTCTAGTGTGGGTGGTGTGGGTCGATTCGCCGGCCAGGGAGACCCTTAGCAACGGCGTTGCCGCGGCCGCCCGCAACACAGTCATGGGGCCCGCCTGGGGCCAACCACCCCAGGAGGCTGCCCCACATGTTGCGCATAATCCTGATGTGGGATCGCCGCTCCGGGTGGTAACCGGTGTGGGGTAGCGGCGGCCTTGCATCAGGGGGGTTTGGGAGCCCTTCCGTCCGGCGGGTCGGCTCCGACCTAACCACACGGTTCTAGACAAAGCTAGCCCCTGCGCTTTGTCACTTACTGCTGCACCAAATGTCGCCCTGTCTTCACGCTTCTTCTTCAAAATCTACAATGGCAGTGCAACAAAAAAGAAATAAACGTTACACAGCGGCCCTAGGAAACCCCACAACTTCACATTTCGAGGTGGAGTTCACTAACGTCCGTGGACTCCATGCGAACCTCGATACCGTCCACCACCACCTTGAGACGGCACGGCCCGCTGTGATGTTCCTCACGGAGACACAAATACGCCGCCCTGACGACACGTCTTACCTGTGTTACCCCGGCTATGTCATCGAGGAACAATTTCGAGACAAAGCCGGGGTGTGCGTGTTCGTTAGGGCGGATGTTTGCTGCCGCCGGTTGCGCTGCCTAGAGAACCCCTCCAATTCCGTCCGTTGGCTGCACGTAGACCATGGCTCTATGAGCCAGATCTACGTGTGCGTCTACCGATCCCACACAGGGGATTCTGAGACAACAAAGCTCTTCCAGTACCTCAGCGAGACGGCTGATGAAGCGCAGGTGCGGTTCCCGAACGCTGACCTAGTGTTTCTGGGGGACTTCAATGGCCATCACATTGAATGGCTGGGGTCCCTCAAGACTGATCATGCGGGTAGAGCCGCCCATGCGTTCTGTTATATCCATACTATGCTACCCTTAGTGCCGTGATACCATATTTTATGCTGACTCTCATTTATGACTCCCTCGCTCTGCTCGGTAGCTGAGCGACACTTCAGTCTGTATTGAACTCTCTTCTCGGGCGGTTGCTTAAGGATCCCAGTATCCTAATCTTTATATAAAGGCCTTCCTATTCTATTAAAGGTCCTTCAAAGTTTTAAGTGTTTTTTTAAAAACCTGTTTTCAAACCTTCGTATAATATTTTGGTGGCAGCGGTGGGATCCGAAAATTCCAGTGTCGACAACCGCTACAGACTCGCGCTGTACCCTTTCGAAGAAACCTAGTTAGTGTTAAATAAAAATCCAACATTTGTGGTGAAGTGTAACCCAGTGTTTTCCAGTGATATCCGTGATACTTACGTGAATCCAAACCCGTAGCGAAACACGCAGGCGCCGTGTCCTATCGTGAACCTTGAAATTATCCTGTGAAAAAAAAAATAAAAAAATATCCTGCAAAGAAGAATATACTTACCTACATCTCGTCCTAACGCCGAGCAAAAGTCAGAAGAATAAAATCGAAATCATCCAACATCATCCGAGGTCATCGAGTATACCTACTCTACGTGAAATCATTTCGTCGCTTCCCAGTGCACAAGAGCACAGCCTTATCAATCGGAATGCTCCCGGTCGCCGTTATCGTCATCGTCGCCCACACATTATTGTGAGTCTTTGGTCATTGTTTTGTCTTGAACTGAGAAGTCAGAGATTCTCAAACTTTTATTACTAATCCCATTTTAATATTTTAATGTCGTAGTGTGATTTTAAATACTATTTTAAGCTTTGTATTTGTGTTCTGTACCTTATTATGCTAGGAAAGTTGAAAGAAGAGAAAGATAGTACCTTAAAATTAAACATCCCAGAACCCTGTGAAGAACCAGTGAAGTCACCTACTTTATCCCCTCGCGTTACCAGAGCAACCTTTACGATGAGCGAAATCGAATTAAACACCTTGTTCAAGTTTGTTAAACCATATGATGGGAAACGAGAGACGCTAAACTCGTTCCTAGTAAATTGCGATAATGCCTACGACCTTGCGTCAGAAAGTAAAAAAACAATTTTATTCAAATTTATCCTTAGCCAGCTAAATGGGAGAGCGGAAATTGCTTGTTCCATTAAAGATTTCACATCTTGGGAACAACTAAAAGAGTTCCTAAAGACCCAATTCAGTGAACGTAAACATTACTCGCACCTTCTAACGGACCTCCAAGAGAGCAGACAGGGTCCGCAGGAGAATGTTAGTCAGTATGCATTACGCGTAGAAACTTACCTTTCACAACTTCTGACCGAAATATCGTTATCCAATACTAAAGTAAAAGAATTATCCGGCCGTACCGCGGCCATGGAGGACCTAGCCCTCCATCATTTCTTAATGGGATTACTTCCTCGAATTTCGAATATTGTAAGATGTAGGTCTCCTAAAACTCTGAACGAAGCTATCAACGTGGCTGTGTCGGAAGAACGAATTCAACTAACATTATATAAGCGTCCACAAACGGACCCGAAAAGTAGCAACCAAATAAAATCCAAGCCCGACACGTCCAAGAGCTCTTCTAACATAATTTGCCGATATTGCAAAATCCCAGGTCACGTTCTAGAGAACTGCCGAAAACGAGAATTTAATAACAATAAATTCAAACTTCCGCAATCTTCCCAATTCCAACGTCCAAACCCAGATCAATTCCGAAACAAGTTTGTCCGCGTAAATTGCACTTCCAACGAGAACCCGGATAACTCCGAACCTCGATTACCAGATTTGGACGATCCCCAACACCAGGAAGATAATTTAAACGAATAATGGGTCCACGGAGGTGTCTCGTGGAACCCAAGCCTCAACAACGTCCTGCTATACTCTTACATACCAATGACACCCTTTCCAAACCCATAGGCCACAAGGGTAACCAGCCCCAAATAAGTGCCTCTTCTTCTAAACCCATAGGCCACAAGGGTAACCAGCCCCAAATAAGTGCCTCTTCTTCTAAACCCATGGGCCACAAGGGTAACCAGCCCCAAATAAGTGCCTCTTCTTCTAAACCCATAGGCCACAAGGGTAACCAGCCCCAAATAAGTGCCTCTTCTTCTAAACCCATGGGCCACAAGGGTAACCAGCCCCAAATAAGTGCCTCTTCTTCTAAACCCATAGGTCACAAGGGTAACCAGCCCCAAATAAGTGCCTCTTCCTCTAATCCCATAGGTCACAAGGGTAACCAGCCCCAAATAAGCGCCTCTAAAACTATATACGAAATAAACCTGGACACAACTAAGAGGTTGTTGCCACACATCCTAGTACATACACAAGTGTCAGATATCCCTTTATCCTTATTGGTGGACTCCGGCTCCGCCATATGTCTTATAAAAGAATCCAGTATCCACAGAAAGCTAACCCTAGTAAAAGAGCCGATCAAGTTGAAAGGCATAGACCCTGGCGATGAACCAACATCGACAGAAGGTCATCTTCAACTTGATTTGAGGATAATCAAAAACAAAACCATGCTACATAAATTCCATGTAGTAAGGAATATTAGTTTACCCTACGATGGTATAATTGGTACCGATTTCCTAACCCAGTATGGCTGCAGAATTGACTATACTCACGACATCCTGAAGATAAGAAACCTGGAAATAAAATTAAACTTCTCCGAACCCTTCTATGTAATACCACCTCGTACTGAATCTGTGATCGAGTGTTCTATCCAACCGACTGACCTTACTGAAGGAGTCATAATCAACGACCAATGTTTTTCCAATAGCCTACTAATTTCTAATTGTATTGTCAAAGTTAACATCAACAATCGCGTTAACATCACTGTCGCCAACATATCTGAATCCCCAGTCACCATCAAATCCAACTTAAATCTAAATGTTACACCTCTTTACCCCAATGCCTATCGTTTGGTTAACGACACTAGAAATACGCGAGCACGAACCGACAAAGTAATAGAAACATTACGAATGGATCACCTGAATCTCGAAGAATCCGACGCCCTTATAGAACTCTGTAGCCAATATTCAGATATCTTCCATTTGCAAGATGATCAGCTAACCTACACCCCTGCTTTTAACCATAAAATCAAGACTACAACCGACACTCCTGTCCATACCAAATCATACAGGTTCCCTGAGTGCCACAAGAAGGAAGTAGAAGTACAAATCAGTAAGATGCTTGATCAGAACATTATAGAACCTTCCTTTTCACCATGGAGCTCACCGATATGGGTGGTTCCCAAAAAAGCAGATTCTGAAGGTAGACTTAAATGGCGCATAGTCATAGATTACCGTAAACTCAACGATATAACTATAGGGGAAACCTACCCTATCCCACAAATTTCCGAAATCCTCGACCAGTTGGGAAATAGTAAATATTTTTCGACTTTGGACCTCACTAGTGGGTTCCACCAAATCCAAATATCCTCAGAGGACGCTCCCAAAACAGCGTTTTCGGTGCCCCAGGGCCATTTCCAGTTTACCCGAATGCCTTTTGGACTCAGGAACGCGCCCAGCACGTTCCAGAAGCTGATGAACAGCTGCCTTTCAGGTCTCCAAGGGACACGCTGTTTTGTCTACTTGGACGACATTGTTATATACTCCCATGACTTAATTTCTCAAATCAGTAACCTTAAAACTGTCTTTGACAGGCTCCGCCAATTTAACCTTAAACTACAGCCAGAAAAATGTGAATTTCTTCGTAAAGAAGTTGTGTATCTAGGACACATCATTAGTGAAGACGGGGTTAAACCAAACCCTGATAAAACCAAAGCCGTAACCAAATTTCCTATTCCAAAATCGCCCAAAGACATCAAATCGTTCTTGGGTCTCGTATCCTATTACAGGAGATTCATCCCCAACTTCGCCAAGATGGCCAAACCCCTTACATCCTTGTTAAAAAAGGATACACCGTTCAACTGGCAAAATGAACAACAACTTGCTTTCGAAACCCTAAAAACCAGACTCGTATCAGCTCCAATCCTTGCGTATCCAGATTTTACTCAACCATTCCTCTTAACCTGCGATGCCTCTAATTATGCCATATCAGCAATACTGTCCCAGGGCCCTGTTGGACAGGACCGCCCTATAGCCTATGCCTCACGGACACTAAATAAAGCAGAATGTAACTACAGTGTCACAGAAAAAGAATGCCTCGCTATAATTTTCGGTACGAAAACCTTCCGACCTTACCTGTACGGTCACCGCTTTAAAATCCTCACGGACCATAAGCCGTTACAATGGCTGTTTAATTGTAAAGACCCTGGATCACGACTTATCCGTTGGCGTTTAAAGCTAGAGGAATTCGAGTATGATATCCAATACAAGAAGGGTAAAATCAACGTTAACGCCGACGCCCTATCGCGTTTCCCCGTAAATCCGGTTCAACACGAAAACCCAGAACCTATTCGTGAGCTAGATAGTGACCTAGAAGATCTAATACTTACCCCACCTTCCTTTAACCTAGATGACTTACCTCTATCCCATCCAGATCCGGATAATATTGATATTGACGCGGAAAAACTCGTTCCTCTATCCGACCTTGACTCGCCATTAGCTATCCCCGACATCCAGACAGATGAAATCGCAGAAGAACATCCTCAACCATCGACAAGCTCCAACTCTAATTCTACCAGTGACGACTATAGTAATTTCCTGAAAACCATAACAGACAAAAACCGATCCTTCAATACACAGATAGAAGAGCATAACGAAAATTTAATGAAATGTTCATCGAACATTATCCTTATACCTACTTCCATTGACCTGGATGAATCCAACCCTTATATCCAAGATATTCTAAACGATCCTGAAACAAGTACTCTGGTGCTGAACTCTGAAAAAGAACTTTTTTCCTTCCAAAAAATACAACGCAATAATAAAGTTATTTACTTATTATTCACGAAGGTACATTATTTTGATGAAACGTCATATCCTGAAATATATACTACACTAAGGACTATCAGAAATCAGCTGACCCACTACGACAATGCCTCTGAAATAGGCATTTCAGATCTAAGAAATCCATTCGAGAAACACTCGTTTATTAAAATTCACAACATCCTTGCTTACCTCTTTCACGACACCAATATCTTAATTAAGATATATCATAATAACGTCTTATATCCAACTCCAACCGAAATAAAGAAAATTCTTGCCAACAATCACGACATACCAATTGCAGGTCATCTCGGTTCTAACCGAATGTATAGTAGAATTAAAGAAAGATTTTACTGGAAAGGAATGCGTAGCGATATTGAATCCTATGTAAAACAATGCAAATCCTGCCAAGAGAATAAAGCTCTTAGGAAAATAAATCGTTCACCCATGCAGATAACCACCACATCAACAGAACCTTTCCAGAGAATATCCCTCGACGTCGTTGGTCCTCTTCCCGAAGCTGGTCCAGCGAAACTCAAGTATATCTTAACTATACACGACGACCTTACAAAATTCTCCTCTGCATATCCAATCCGCAGTACAACAGCAGAAGAAACTTCCGAGTGTCTCCTTCATTATATATCTATTTTTGGCATCCCAAAAACAATACTTACCGACCAGGGCACTAACTTCACTGCAGATCTCTTTAAAAAGACTTGCGAGTTCCTGAAAATAAAAAACCTTTGGTCTTCTCCGTACCACCCGCAGACCCAAGGAGCTCTAGAGAGAAGTCACTCGACTCTCAAGGAATATCTTAAATCCTACATTAATGAAGAACAGACGAACTGGCCTCGTTACGTTTACACAGCCATGCTCGTCTACAATACAACCATACATTCCACTACACATTACACACCTTATGAATTAATATTTGGTACCAAACCATTTATTCCAAACTCTGTGTTCACCGAACCTACCGGTACGACATATCCAGATTATGTTCGTATGTTACAGAGTAGACTGAAATACTCTAAAGAAAAAGCCCTTGAATTTATAAGGAAATCTAAAGAATCTTCCAAAAGGTATTACGATACCCGTACCCGTCCGACTACCTACAAGGCCGGCGATTACGTTTATTTAAAAAACCATTTGCGACTACGCAAAGCACTTTCCCCTATTTGGAAAGGGCCATATAAGATTGTCAAAATAAATGGCAATAATACACTTACCTTACTCATTAACCGACGTCATGTCACCCATCACTTTGACCAAGTGAAACCCGCTGACGTCGCCGTAGATCTGTAAATAAATTAGATTAGTATTAAAGTTCACTTACCTTATGCTAGTAATACTATTAAGAGATTTCTTACCTTACTTTTAACACTAGTTATTAATTCCAGTCTTGTTCGAGGTCAATCCCCTCAAGACTTCGTCCAGCCGATTACTTCAAGCTCTGGGCTGTATTTCGATCATCTTGGTAAACTTAAAATTAATAATGTACAATTAAAAATATTGATTCCTATCGATATTTCACACTTTGAACCACACATACACAACATTGAATTTGCCTTAAAAACCTCTGAATATTTATGCAACCAAACTCGAATCATACAAGTTATGGCAGAATGCCACAACGTCTTACAACCATTGACAGCTCGTTTTCATGATTTGAACAAGGAATTTAACTCGATTTCACACTTGGTAGATAACCGAACCAAACGCGGCGCATGGTTCGGAGGTATAGGAACAGCTTTAAAACAAATATTTGGTACCCTTAACGAAGACGACGCAATTAGATACGACGAAGCTATAGACTCCTTACAGTACGGCGAAGATAAGTTGACTTCACTGATGAAAGAAAACATACTAGTTACAAGTTCTGTAATAACATGTTTTAATGATACCCTTAAGAAAATCATGTACAACGAAGCTAATTTAAACGAAGCTATTGACAAACTCTCTTTTAACATCGGAAACATTTCAGAAATTACAAATGGACTCCAATTAGCCAGCAACGTTAACGAAATTTTAAATGCATTAGAGACCTCTATACTTACTTTATCTTTTCAATTGGAAGACATAGTTAACGCTATTCTGTTTAGCGGTCAAAATTTGTTGCACCCGTCAATCATAACACCAACTCAACTATATAGAGAGCTTGCCAATAACTACCGACACATATCTAGTGACCTCGAACTCCCTGTTACATTAGACATTAATGCCGTACACTTTATTTTAAGTATTTCTAAGTTAGCGTGTTACTTCAAGAGCCACAAGTTAATGTTCATACTACAAGTGCCATTGGTAAACACTAAAGAATATATATTGTTCCATAGTATTGCATTGCCCATTCCACATAATGTTAGAGAATCTAATTCCTTTAGTTTAATCATTCCAAATTCTAGATATATAGCAATGACCAAAGACAAATCTCACTACTGTGTTTTAGATACCTTAGAACAGTGTAAAGTTATAAGACCTGGAGACTATATTTGTGATATTGAAAATGTGTATTCTACCGACGCAAAACTTACATGTGAAAGTGAACTACTAGCTAAAGTGCACAATCAAAAACCTGAACAATGTGAAACCAAAATTCTTTTTGGAAAACTGGACATTTGGAAACCGTTGATAAATAATAAATGGATTTACATACAATCCGACAGTAACAAAATTTCTATAGATTGTTTAAATTCAAATATGCTAGAAACAACTATACTAGGTACCGGAATACTACATATTCCAAACAGTTGTATTGGATATTGTAAGAGCACCACGTTAATACCAAAATTTAATGTGTTAAATATTACTTCACCTATAAACCATATGCCAAACTTTAATTTAATCAATGACTCATGTTGTAACTCGCTAAAACTAGATAGTTTAACGAATGATGTGCCCCCTATTCACTTAAATAACATAGACTTAGACGACATTAATAAAGAAAATAAAATAAAATTACAGTATCTCTTTAACGATTTAGAAAAGCTACAAACCCCTCATATAGTTAAATATGGGACACATTATTCTATTACTGTCGCTATTATTGTAATTTTTATATTATTATTTGTAAGTTACTTATGTTTTAAAAGATCTTGTAAATCCGGCAGCAACCAACCCTTCCAATTTAAACTTAACTTTAACAGAACACCACCCCAACCTACTCCAGAAATGATAGCCATGACTGACAGACACGACGCGGAAGAAAATACTCCCATACCCATTGCTTCACTCAGAACTAGGATTTAACAGAGACTTTGTTTAAATTTTACCCCAAAGTCTCCTCTTAAAGGGGGAGGTGTTATATCCATACTATGCTACCCTTAGTGCCGTGATACCATATTTTATGCTGACTCTCATTTATGACTCCCTCGCTCTGCTCGGTAGCTGAGCGACACTTCAGTCTGTATTGAACTCTCTTCTCGGGCGGTTGCTTAAGGATCCCAGTATCCTAATCTTTATATAAAGGCCTTCCTATTCTATTAAAGGTCCTTCAAAGTTTTAAGTGTTTTTTTAAAAACCTGTTTTCAAACCTTCGTATAACAGTTCGCTCTCTCCCACGGTCTGACCCAGATGGTATGCGGGATCACCCGGATACCAGACAGGTCAGATCACGCGCCCGCTCTGCTGGATCTACTGCTGACGAGTCGCCCAGCCCAGTACAGTGTTTCGGTAGGAGCCCCACTGGGTAGTTCCGACCACTGTGTTGTTCGGCATGAAGGTGTCACCTCCTGCACGTCCTGTGCAAACGTCACGACGACTATGGCACTACTCGTCAGCGGATTGGGACGGTCTACGCGATTATTTTGCGTCCGTCCCCTGGAGCCAGCGCTGCTTTGTAGGAAAGGCTCCTTCGGATAGTGCTTCTGCTATTGCTGGCGAGATCAGTTTAGGGATGGATTATTACATCCCTTTCACTGATGTCGCCAGTATCCGCAGAGCCCGTCCCTGGTTCGGGCGAGATTGTGCCAAAGCTGTTCGACAAAAACAGTCGGCATATCGCGCCTGGATCAGGGCCCGGGCTGTGCGCGACCCAAACGTGGGCCACCTCAAAGCAGCGTACAACCGGGCCACAAAGTCGAGTAAGAGGGCCTTTAAGAGAGCGGATGCCCAGCGCGTCGCGCGGCTTGGTCAGGAGCTCACTTCCCATCCCACGGGCAGCCGTGGATTCTGGCAACTGGCCAAAGCCGTGCAATCTAACTTTTGTCAGCCCTCGCTGCCACCGCTGCGTTACCCAGATGGAACACTGGCTCACAAAGCCCAAGAGAAAGCGGATATGCTCGCAGACCTCTTTGCGGCTAATTCCCGGGTCGACGACCGTGGCCTGCAGCCCCCCACCATCGCCAACTGTGGCCACACAATGCCTGATATTGTTATCAGTCAATGTGATGTACGGGCAGTGCTGCGGTCACTCGACACGCGGAAAGCCAGTGGCCCTGACGGCATTCCGGCGGTGGTGCTACGAAAATGTGCAGCTGAGTTGTCTCCAGTATTAACGCGTCTGTACCGCCTGTCATACTCTTCAGGGCTCGTGCCGGAGGTCTGGAAGGAGGCGAACGTACAACCGATCCCCAAGAAAGGGGATCGGTCCGATCCAAGCAACTATCGACCCATAGCTGTCACCTCAGTCATTTGCAAGGTGCTTGAGCTCCTTATAAATAAGCAGCTCATGCAATTCCTAGAGGATCACTCGCTAATCAATGATCGACAATACGGCTTCAGGCCAAAGCGATCAACGGGTGATCTTCTGGCATTCGTAACGCATGTCTGGGGTGGGGCTATGGAAAGGCACGGCGAGTCCTTGGCTATTAGCCTGGACATCGCCAAAGCCTTCGATAGGGTCTGGCATGCTTCGCTCCTTTCCAAGCTTCCGGCATATGGTCTACCTCCTCAACTGTGCAGCTGGATTGCCAGCTTTTTAAACGAGCGCCGAGTGCGGGTCCTCTGCGATGGCCAGGCTTCTCGCTTCTTGCAAGTGAATGCCGGGGTACCGCAGGGGTCCGTACTATCACCAACTCTCTTTCTTCTGCATATCAATGATATGCTATCCCTCGGGAACATTCATTGCTATGCAGATGACAGCACACTGCACGGGAGTTACTCGGTTCGTCCGACGGCGGGGCGATCTGAGATTGAGGAGGAGAGACGACGACTCGTGGCTGATCTCGACCGTAACCTCGACAGTATCTCTCAATGGGGTACCGAGAACCTGGTCGAGTTCAATGCCCGCAAAACACAGGCGTGTGCATTTACTGCGAAGAAATCCCCTTTCCTTCCCCTACCCTCTCTTCAGAATGCATTATTACCAATGAAGGACAACCTTGATATCCTTGGCATAGACGTTCGTCGAGAGCTCAATAATAAAAACTACATCGAAAGATGTATAGGGCTAGCTTCGCGGAAACTAGGAATACTGAATAAGGTAAAGAGATTCTTTACACCGGACCAGAGGTGTCTGCTGTACAAGACGCAGATTAGACCCTGCGTCGAATACTGCTCTCACCTCTGGGACGGCTCCGCGAAGTATCTGCTGGACGCTCTCGACGCTATGCAGCGACGGGCTATCCGTATTATTGGTTGTCCGGAGGTAACGGGAAGCCTTGAGCCGCTAGCTCAGCGCCGAACAATAGCTTCCTTGGCCGCATTCTACCGTATTTACCATGGCGAGTGTTCTGAAGAGCTCTTCAATCTGATCCCACCCTCTTCCTTCCGATCCCGAACGACTCGTGCCGGGCAGAGATGCCACCCCCACACAGTGGATAGCATGTTCGCGAGAACCGAACGTTTTAAACGTTCGTTTCTCTGCCGAACGATAGTGGCCTGGAACGCCCTGCCTGTGCACGTGTTTCCTCCCACATATAATCCTGGGTTCTTTAAGCGGAGCGTGAAGAGGCACATCAGTAGGTCGTCAAGTTGAGGGCCACTCTCAATAGTAATGTGTGCTGTGAGAGTGGCCCACAATCGCTAGACGTCGTCACGACTTACCACCAGGCGGGCGGCGTCAATTTGGCGAACCAAATATAAAAAAAAAAATAAAAAAAAAAAAAAAGAATATAACCGGCCTCTATGTCTAGCGTTTGTGGATTATGAGAAGGCCTTCGATTCGATCGATGATGATGATGTTTATTTTAGCTACTTCACAGCGTCATGTCTCACTCATATGGATAAAAAATGTTTATTCTATCGTTAACTCTTTCACACGAATAATCTATAGGCTACTTTTTATCCCGGTAACTAATGTGTTCTTGTTTTCCTGTGTGTGTCGACGTAGGCTTCATCTTCCTACGTCTGATCTGCCCGGCGCTAGTAGAGCCTCGCGCGTGGGGCCTGGTGACGGGCGCGCCTCCACCGCACGCGCAACGCTCGCTGCTGATGGTCGCCAAGTGTCTGCAGAACCTCGCCAACCTTATCGAGTTTGGGGCTAAGGTATGTCTACTCAGATCCAACGTTACTGTAGGCTTCATCTGCCTGCGTGAGGACTAGTGCCACCACACCAGCGCCCCTAGCGGTAACGTCAGGGAACTGTATGAAATGTAAGGAGGAATACGAAAACGTATTTCGAGCAAATTAACGTTAGGAACTGGTACTAGACACTCAGATGGCACTATAAACATTTTTGAATTACAGGAACCGTATATGGAAGTGGTAAATCCATTCATTCTGAAGAACAAGGAGCGAATGGTCGTGTTCTTAGATCAGCTGAGTAATGTCCCGGATCCTGGCAACCCTCCGCCTACTACCAACAACAATCTTGATATTGGTAAGTACAAGTACTCAACTCGAAATTTTGAGTCCTTGACCGATTTCGGTCAGTTTTTCCCATATTTCAGGCATGACAGGCTATGTAAAGCCAGAACAGTCTGTATTTTGAACCATTTGTGTGCCATGAACACATTTCAATATTTAAGTTATCAGATACATGTTAATGAGAATTCTAATAAAATCTCTTGTTCCTTGACCGATTCTTATGAAAATTATCTCTTCTTTCTATCATCATCTAAGTATTTCCTCTACAACTCTAAGGTTTGCTGGCAAAATAGTCATTATGACTTAAGCACTCCTTTGTCCATTTTATTATTTAATATTAAATTACCGACGTTTGTGTATATTTTTCAACGTACAATAAAGAATAAATGAAAAATTTAAAATTTTTGTGCATATTTCATAGGTCTGGAAAAATATAAATGTCTCATCTAGTTATTAGATGCATGAAGGTCGTTCTTCTAAGGATCCATAATAATATATTGATCCATTTATTGTTACAGCTAAAGAGTTGGCGACCCTACATCACATCTGCGTGTCTCACCTCCCCGAGCTGCAAGGTCTGGCCAAGACGCAGCCGGCGCTACGCAAACTGGTCACCGTCACAGAAATGCTCACTAAACACAAGCACAAATATCTAGAAATGATCAGATAGAACACACACGACAATCAAACAGGTAATGTGGGTTTTAGATATTAAATACCTAGTAATATGGTGTCTCAAAACTATACAAGACATTTCAGATTTTGCAAAATGGTCATAACTTTGACAACAAAATCGTAGAAAGTTAATTTTGGTTTTTATTTTTTATCCCCTGACGGAAAATGAGCGTTAGAATTTTAAGCTCGTTATATTTATTAGAACCCGGACTTACAGTCGGGCCGCGAATATCGGCCTGTCATTTCGTTGAAGTTGATCAAGTCCATAGTCAACATCCTACGGCGGACTGTTAGTCTATGGGTGCTTTAGTTTGTTGGGCCCATAACCTGCTGTTTGTCCGTAGTATCATAGCAACGGATGTGCCAATTTTGAAGCCGATACGAGATGGTTCTTAGCTTGACATTTTCAATTTCAAGATCAAATGATCAATCGCAAATCAATCGATAAATATGTGTTATTTTGTGTGTAGGTGTGTGTGTGAATTTTTATTTATTTAATTCTCTATGAACGAGTGTGTACAATGGAAGACTTGATGCCGTTTAACATAACATTTTTATGTTCATATCTTATATTTTGTCCTTATTTGTTTTTTATTTCTAGGGTAAATTAAGCAGTAAAGGTTTGGGATGAATCGGGTGGTGAACTGAACTTCCGCCGTATAGATCTTAAGTATTTCCAATAGCAAGTTGTTCATGCATAGTCATTGTTAGTTTTAGTCTATTGTATTATTTAAATGAACAACGTATTTATTACATTAGTTGGGTTGAAGCTTATTCGTGCCAAAACATGTTTTAGTGCGTATTGTAACTATTTACATCTTAAAACTTCCATTGTAACGCAATTTAATTTAATGAGAAAAAAATACAAAATAAAATGTCTCTCTAATTATTTTAGGCTTTATTTATTGATTGATAAAAATCGTATTGTTTCGATATATAAGTTAATCTTGAAGCATTTATATTTAATTATAAGAATTATAAGAATAATTTATGAGCATAACTTGCTGTAATTATTATTCAGTATTGAAATGTCACCACATTATAATATATTCAAGTAAAATAGATAAATATATAAATCAGCATAAGTTATTATGACTTAGGGTGATTAATCGGCCAGCAATAATAATATTATGGTAAAACATGGCAATATTTTGAAAATACCTCTTCGTAAATTTATATAAAATCAATGATTGGATTGTGATATTAAAATCTGTTTGATACTTATCAACTACTGTGTATAAGAGCACAGTAAGGATAAATTTATTTGAACTTAACTAATCCTTGAATATATTGATCGCTTTAGCTATACAATATAGCTCACGAAGGCTATAGGGTTATTATGAGCATTACGCTCGGACTGCAGATATTCCATTTAGTGGTTTGTAACATCTGTCCTGACTGTTGGATTTTTGGTTTCAGTTACAAAGTGGCAATGGATTATCTATGGTGCCCTTTAACGGCAATAGGCTTGCCCCCTACAACGAATTGTGGGTGTGTAATGCACCTCTGCATACCCCTTCGGGGATAGATGCATGATGTTTGTCTATCTGTTATTATTGTTTCTGCTACATGACTTCATACACCATTGCAGAAGCCAATATTAGTCTTATTAGTCTTTAAATATTAGCTATAGAAAGGCTATGATTCGAGAATGTAGTGTAAAAAAAACTATACACACAATTATAAGGCCTATATCCCGAAGGGGTAAGCAAAGCTGCATTAACGCACCCACACTTTGCCAGTAATGTTGTTGGTATATACAATATAGCGAAATTAATCAAGGTAGTCATCCAGGAACAGTTTATTGATAGCTAATGCTGGTTAAAAACTATAACAAAATCTATTGGTATAGTAAATAATGGTCGTTAAATCAAACTATTGCTTTTTAAACTTTATGGCTTAAAGAATAAAGGCCCTCATTGGTGACGACACATCTACCCAACTGGAGTGGATTAAAAAAATGCATCTAATCTAAATCGAATGGACATTGTCTGCGGCCGATAGTCCATGGACAGAATCCAAATGGAGAATTTGTCAGTGAACAAGGGAATCTTAAAACAAGATGTTATTCATGAGATACAAGTATGTATTATCAAAGATTATAAGGTGATAAGGTGGTATGTCATTCTACATACATACACTGTTCAGTCAGAGTTAAAATATCTCTTTTTTGAGTGACGACAGGACATTTATTGGTCTCAAAGTTCACAATCAAAAGAAAAATTATGACCCGACTGAAGAAGACAGTTTTATCTAATTGTGTATGCATTATAAAGTTATGTACTTGCATATTTCAAGTTATGTTAGTTATATATTTAGGTGTAGATAAGTATGATATTCAACCATCATGTATAAGACCACCAAAAATATACTGAAGTAAGATTGTGATAACGAGAGTCGTGGTTGGGCCACAATGAATAAAAAATGTCTTTCCATTTTTAAAAGTGTTCTAATGTTGTTTTTTTCTCTCACAATAATAGCGATGCACCTCGACTATTGAGTCTCTGTGATAAAGTTTAATAATACTTTTTGGTTTGTCTTTTTTTAGAATTGTGATTGTTCTTGAAATCAAAGTCTAGATAGTCTATTTTACGTAAGTAAAATATTATATATACTTCCAAATCCATAGACAATCTTGTACCGATTTTATCTACCTTGCTCAATAAATGTGTTGATGATTAGGTACTTTGTATTTCTAGTGCCATATAAAACTGTACTTATATTCTGCACTGGCTTCATACATCACAATTTGTATTAAGATATTATTGTACTTTTCTGTATATACAGTTCATACATAATATTCTTTTTCTTTTCGACATGACATTTTAACTATTATGTAAAACAACAAAATAAGTGTCAGAAATTTATACTTTACTTTTGAAAGGGAAGTCAAACATGGCGTAGGTATGTTTAACTATATGCCAAATACTGCCTCACGTTTCGACTAGGTTGCATTGACCGTGGTTAGTCTGACCGAAACCTCAGGCAATAAAAGACACGTAGATACTATATCTACGCTATGTTCGTGTTAATTACTGTTAAAAAGGTGAAATAATAATGAATTACGAAAGTTTAATAGTTAAGTAATTTGTGTGAGTTTTTTTTATTTATTTAACTTTTAAAATCATGTTATTAAAAGCACTTGCCACAGTTAACTATTAGACCCGATTGGTGGAGTTCCTTCATTCATTAGAACCCTTTTATTTCTATGCAGAGGATAAATCAACACACAAGCAGAAGTCCCGTTAGACTAAATTAGTTGGAAGACTGAAATGATTGCTACTCTAATATAATTTTCATATGATCAAATTATTTTAATTTTTTTGTCTTTATTTTTGTCGAGGCTTTTGTCCATAATGGGCATGTCAGCCTAAAATTTCTAGTAGCATGTTGTTACGTTAAGTGACCAATAGCATGGACAAATGATATTCACTTTACCCGCTTACTAAACAGGAATTGGACCAAACGGGTTTAAAAGCGAGTTGATATTAACGCGCATCATTGCATCGAAGTTTATTTACTTAATTAGTTATAGCTTGTAGAAGTAGCGAATGTATTGTGCTGTATTTAGCTTTTACTATTAGGAAAATGTTTAGACTGATATAAATCCAATTAGAAATGTTAGATTTACGTATTGTGCACTAGATTTTCCACAAAACTGAAACGGAACGTGATAAAAAAATTGCAATATTTGGCCCATTTGATATAAAATTTGTACTGAAAATTCAGAGATATTATATCTATCCATAGAATAGTAGTTATATTGTTAAATATTACATTTTCTATACATTTCATTTTGATGAAAATAAATCGAAATAAACATGAACGAGCATTTACAAAAAAATTGTTTTAAATTATCATAGATCTGTAATGGATATTGTTATTTTAGAAATTTTTGTCAAGCACAATTTTGTACAGCACAGTTAGTGATTGCACTTGTTAATCTTTGCATATCACTTGGCTGTTGCTTGCTCACCAATTTAATATAGCTTGATAATGATTTTTTATGAATGCTGGGGACGATCATTCAAAACTTGACCGTAACGTACACTGATGGCACATATTGATTGTTTAACTCGCCGCTTGAAGCGATTGTCAATCAAATCTATGTTATGGACGTAAATGACAATCGTTTAATTCAGGGTTACCAACTTAGGGGCTTTCTTCCCAAATTTTGGGAGTAAATAAGTGGGACCTTTTAAGAGCGTTATATTTAGTGGTAATGTTGGGGATATATATTAATATATATATATATATTAATACATTTATACTAGTATTATAAAAAGAAAAGATTTGAATTCTGATGTTTGTTTCCTTTTTAATTGAATATGCTTCAGAACCATTAAACCGATTTTGAATTAAATTGTTCTTGAGTGCTAAACTATTATTATATATTATTTTTCAGGGGATTTTTTTATGATTTAGACAATTTTAGAGGTTTTAAGTTTCAAGGATAAATATTTCATGGTGTAGGTAACACTGACTTTTTAAAGATCATTAGGTACGGAGTATGGACGCCAATTGACAATGGCTTTAATCGCCATCAAGAAAATACTCTCAATAACATACAATTGACAATCAAAATACTGATCGTCCCCGGCGGGCTTTACATCTTTTCACAGCGTTTAATATTTAATAGCTATTGAGTTATAATAACCCTAGGTTTATTATAACTCAATAGTTATAATAAACAAGGTATTATAATGATTATGATTAGTATTAGATTTTGTGACTGTTTTGTAATCTCTTTATATTCTATCCCTTAGCATTTTCTATTTTTAGAAACCAGACCCATATTAAAATAAAAACTGAAAATAATTATTGTGTTTTCTTGTTGTGCTCATTTGGTATATTTAAGGCGCTATTCCATTTAGCAAGTCTTGCATATAGTTTGATGTCACTTGCAGGTTGCATGCAACTTATACAGAATTGTCCAAATTATATGGAAGTTGCAAATGTGATGTCTAACACATGCAAGACTTACGTAATGGAATAGCGCCCTTGTGTCCTTTCCAGTGAAAAGATTGCAAACAGCACAATGAAATACAAGATAGAGGGCATCATTCACCCACAAGCTCAATATATTATTCTATCTGCTTTATCTGAAACCAAGGAGTAGACTTTCTCTTTTCTGCTACATTATTCGGAACACCAAAATAACCGTAGCTCTTATAGCCCTTTTTTATGCTGCTCCTATGTCCGTTGCTGGGCATCTCTGGTATGCACTAAAAGGTATTTCCTGTGGCATTCGGCGGACGTTGGCCACCTGTGTGGCCTCTTCGGAGCTCCTATAGCCCTGGGGTATTGCCAAGGTGTTAAATAGTACCTTTTAAAGCTGTGAAGGACTTGTTAGCCTGTAAACTATGGGTATGAGGATACAAATTAGCACAATATGACAATAAAAGTTCATACTTAGAATTAAATTTTATTTACAATTTTATAAGTTTACATTATTCATGTTAGAAATAATATACTAAATGCCATTCCAACACAGCAGACGGCAACATAAGGTGATTTCCTTTCACCTATTCGTGCACATTTCCAAAATGTTCCAAGTAAACTGCAAATAAAGAAAATGAGACTCAAATATGGCTCCCTGGATCTAGTGGTGCATAGAGGGGTCACATAGCTACCACCTGCTGATAACTGTGACCGGCAATAGACTTGCTGCCACATTACGTGGGGGCAGCAAGGTCACTGGAAAAAGTGGGTGCGTAATACTCCTCTGCCTAAATCTTAGGGAAACAGGGAGGATGATAATGTATGGATATATATTATATCCAAACATAGATAGTTATGAACGTTGAGAAACAGAAAATATGCTTCTTACTAGAGAGATTTATAGGTTTTGTTGTATAATACCATTACCAATTAGGTCAATTATACATACCCAGTTTTATTACGGTCCATAATGCTAGGGAAGAAAGATCTCAGGTAGGCACAGGTGCATATTAAGAGCAATATTACAGTTAGCAAGCTTTGAAAATTAAATAACGCGCTCTGAAACAAAGTAACCAAATAAGTTCAAAAGGAAATAGTTTATAAAATATAATTGACTAGCACAGACCACCCAGTACCATTTTAAAAATAAAAAACTGATGGGTGATGAAGTTTGGCGATTGTATTTGTAATTTATTTTGTATTGTTTGACATTTGTATGAAGTTGACATGACATGTGACAGATAGACAACTCAGCTCGAATTCGTTCAAGAATTTCACAATAAAATTGGGTTAGTAGAAATAAATTATATCATATTTATTATTTATAACAAAGTCGAGTTGAGAGGCTCGTGGTCTAGTGGTAACTGACAATGTTAACACATTACAAAGGTTAAGCAACATCGACTCAGGCCGGTCTTAGGATGGGTGACCATTTCTTAAGACACAGACCCCTCCGTGCCTCGGAGAGTACGTTAAGCCCTCGGTCCCGGTGGTCATACAAACATCTATGGCAGTCGTTAGGGGTAGTTGGAACCCTAAATCAAAAATCCGACCGGTCTAACACAAGAACTTCGATATCGCCCATGGGTTGTGAAGGTCAGATGGCAGTCGCTTCACGGAAAATGTCGAAGTTCAGCCGAATCGTAGTTAGACTGGAAAGCCGACCCCAACTGAGTTGGGAAAAGGCTCGGTGTATGATGATTTATAACAAAGTCGTGTTGGTTAAGAGATTAATGGCCCAAGAACGGCTGGACCAATTTCGTTAATTTTTTTGTTGTTGTGTTCATTATTATGAGGAGAAGGATGTTTTGAAAAAAAAAAGAGTACTGCGGTACATGTTAAAAATTAATGCGGTAGGTATACGAAGTTCGCTGGGAGAGCTTGTGAACTATAATTCCGACTATTGACGTTATCTAAGTAAATGTAGAAAACAATCATCTTAGGCGGGACAAAAACAACGAACACAATTCATGGGGATCGTTGAAAATATTCAAGTCAAGTCAAAGCCAGTTCGTGACCCATCTACGATCATCCCCGAGTTTTTTATCACGGTATTGTGTTCCCACTGGAATCGGAAACGATAAAACTATATCACGCGGGCAAAGCCGCAGTGATCAGTTAGGTACATTACCTGCAGCTGATAATGAAGATATATTTTTGGATTTCCTCCTCCAGTCGTCCAGTTCGCCAGTAATTTTGCTAGTCCCACGTAGGCCTACTAGGTGGCATACATACATACCACAAAGCAACCGAATTTCGGACCTATGGTCTATGATACATACTTACCCATTGCCGTTAACAGCACTTTCTGATACCTGCAGTAGCCAGTACTATTATTATCAGAGTGAGGTTGGCTTTCAAAATCTTCTATCGTTATCTTCTAGCCCCACTTAACACAAGGAGTCTGCTCCTATTTGCAATATTTTATCTATGTAGTACACAATAAACGAAACATGATAATATTTAGTAAGTAAACGATAAGCGACATATAAATATGTATTGTGTTGAATATACTGAATTAGTGTATAATATTTAACAACAAGTAAACACCATGGCCCAGTTAGAAGAAGCGAAAGATAAAAATTTTGTAATAAGTGGCGGGGCATCAGGATTGGGTGCTGAATACGTTGAAGTGTTTTTGAGTAATGGAGCCAAGGTATTTCTATAAAACTCCTCTTTTGATACATAATAAAATACTCCGACAATAACCGTTAAAGTTATATGTATTTTGCAACTGAGTTTGAGATTACGAAAACAAGCAAGTAGGTTCCTAATTACACCGTCTGTCCCTAACATTCAAAATAAGCACTATATACAGGGCTACTTCCTGTTTTTCTCCTTGCTTGAAGGGATGGACTGAGGCCTTTTATAATACGAGGGTGGATTGAAAAGTAATCGGCCTAACCAAGAAAATAAATACATAATAAATGATATATATTTTTATTTTTCAACGTAATCACCATCAAGTTGAATGCACTTTTGCCATCTTCCATTCCAAGCATTTAGCCCGTTGAAAAAAAAAGATTCTTCCTTAGAGTCAAAATATGCGTCTACTGCTGCTTTGACCTCGTCATTTGTCAAAAATCTTTGACCTCCCAAGTGCTTTTTTAGGTTAGGGAACAGAAAAAGTCTGACGGTGCCAGATCAGGTGAATAAGGTGGATGCGGTAACAGTTCAAAGACACAGTTGTGAATTTCTGCCATTGATTGGACAGACGTGTGAACACGAGCGTTATCTTGATGAAACAGGACTTTTCTTCTGAGCATTCCTGGACGTTTTTCTTTTATTTCCTCTCGTTAATGACGTAGTAAGGTGCAGTAATAATCAGAGTTTATAGTCTGATAATCCCCTTTCAAGATAATCAACCATAATCACACCCTTCGAGTCCCAGAATACTGAAGCCATCACCTTACTTGCCGACAAAATCGACTTAGCCTTTTTGGGGGGTGGTGAACCAGGTCTTTTCCACTGTTTTGATTGTTGTTTTGTTTCCGGTGTACAGTAATGAACCCATGTTTCGTCCATAGTAACAAAAGGATTCAAAAAATCACATTCATCAGCTTCAAATAACTCCAAACAGTCGCGTGCAATAGTCAATCGCATCCTTTTTTGCTCAACTGCGTCAGTCTCTTAGTCGCGGAACCCACCTCGCAGACACCTTGTGGAAACCCAACACGTTGACTACTTATTATGTTTTGAGTACGTTCATAAGAGATGCCTATAATCTCGGCTATCTCTCTAATTTTTAATCTGCGGTCTCTCATAATTAAGTCGAGTATTTGTTTAACATATTCGTCAGTAGTGGACGTCGAAGGCCTTCCAGAGCGGGGTTCGTCTTTCTTTTTTTTTTTTTTTTTTTTTTTATATTTGGTTCGCCAAATTGACGCCGCCCGCCTGGTGGTAAGTCGTGACGACGTCTAGCGATTGTGGGCCACTCTCACAACACACAACTATTGAGAGTGGCCCTCAACTTGACGACCTACTGATGTGCCTCTTCACGCTCCGCTTAAAGAACCCAGGATTATATGTGGGAGGAAACACGTGCACAGGCAGGGCGTTCCAGGCCACTATCGTTCGGCAGAGAAACGAACGTTTAAAACGTTCGGTTCTCGCGAACATGCTATCCACTGTGTGGGGGTGGCATCTCTGCCCGGCACGAGTCGTTCGGGATCGGAAGGAAGAGGGTGGGATCAGGTTGAAGAGCTCTTCAGAACACTCGCCGTGGTAAATACGGTAGAATGCGGCCAAGGAAGCTATTGTTCGGCGCTGAGCTAGCGGCTCAAGGCTTCCCGTTACCTCCGGACAACCAATAATACGGATAGCCCGTCGCTGCATAGCGTCGAGAGCGTCCAGCAGATACTTCGCGGAGCCGTCCCAGAGGTGAGAGCAGTATTCGACGCAGGGTCTAATCTGCGTCTTGTACAGCAGACACCTCTGGTCCGGTGTAAAGAATCTCTTTACCTTATTCAGTATTCCTAGTTTCCGCGAAGCTAGCCCTATACATCTTTCGATGTAGTTTTTATTTCACACTCTCTCTACCACGCTTGAATTCTGCTATGCATTTTTTGACGGATGAATATGAAAGAGCGCAATCCCCTAATGTACTGACCATATCACCATGGATAGCTTTTGATGACAGACCCTTCCTATGGAGGTACTTTATGACGGCACGCTGCTCGATTTGCTCCAATTGCGGAAATGATATCAGATTGCTTTGTTAATAAATTTATAAAATTAAAACTAATTATCGCACACGTTTCAAACTTCACACAATTAACAGGTCTGAACTGACCTAAATAATGTGGGCAGATTTGATTTTTAGAACTAAATGGATCAGTGTTAGGCCGACTACTTTTCAATCCACCCTCGTACGTATATGCATTTTACACATCTATACTAATATTATAAAGCAGAAGAGTTTGTTTGTTTGAACGCGCTAATCTCAAGAAGCACTAGTTCGATTTGAATTTTTTTTTGTTGAGTAGTGCATTTATTGAGGAAAGCTATATGCTATATAACATCACGCTAAGATCAATAGGAGCGGGGCAGCAGTGTGATATGTTTAAAAAACGGTGGAAAAATATTTCTTTTAATAACTTCCTTTGCGTGCGCTGGCCGGCTAATGTTATATTAAAATGATGTACTAAAGAATTTTTTCTCTTTAAAAGTTCAAAAAATTCTGCGGTAGCATATATGTATCTATATTTTAAGGTTATTATGAAGATGAAATTCGTTCTTAAATAATTATTTGTAAAGCTAGATGTTATTACGGGTGACGCGACGGGAACAATAATTACAAGCGACGGGAACGGAAAAAAAATCAAATCACCACGCGGACGAAGTCGCGGGCGACTGCTAGTACCTACATAAAATCGCGCCACTTCCCCATAAAAGTTATCTAAAGTTAGTTTCCCCACCGGGGTAGACAGTTAACACACGGATTCCCAATTGCTACGACATTGGCAAACGTCTTTGACATCATCAACTGTTCACAATAATACATTATATTAGCACTAAATTACTGTTTTCGGTGTATTCATACATTCTCCCTCATGCATTAAATGAGATTTTCGAAACTAACTGAACTATTATTGGATGATTTCAAAATCTGCCTATGAGGTTCTGTCCGATAAGATCTGTCTGATGAATGTGAACGATTCGACGCCCACACTTTACGCAGTGTCCAACATGTTTAATTTTTGAGGGAATTTTGGGATAAAGTTTAACGTGTTTGAAAACTGTACATTGGATAGTGTTGCCAGTTCTGAGCAACGTACTTTTAGATTTACGAAAAATCAAGTTGTATGTTACAATATTGACAGTGCATTACAGGGTGTAGCCATTCTAGATATTGCTGAGGATGTTGGGAAAGCCACGTCTGAACGTCTTAACAGGCTTTATAATGATAAAGTGGTGTTCATCAAATGTGATGTCAGCAGAGAAGATGATGTCACAAATGCGTTTCAAACTGTTCTGAAGCAGTACAAGCAGATAGACGTAATCATTAACAATGCTGGTATAATGAATGATGCTCCAGACGTGTGGAGAACTGCATGTGATGTCAATTGGGTAAGTCCTTATCTAAAACAAAAATGTTAATATTCTGGCGTACTGATTTTTTGATTTTGCTTTTAGCTTGAAAGTTATAATATGTACTTTTATTACAGCAAGGATTAATTTCTCTTACGTTGAAAGGCATCAAGCATATGAGGAAAGATGAAGGTGGATCTGGGGGTACCATAATAAACATTTCTTCTACAGCTGCTTTAAATCAATTTCCCTTCCTACCAATATACAATGGTTCTAAATTAGCTGTGTTACATTTCAGCCAGAGCCTTGCGGTAAGTTTTTATTGTAGTTTTTTTATGACTACTTCAAATAATCTTACGACATGCGTAAAGAACTTACTAGGCCTTTTTTTTTATCATACCGCGGCCCAAGGCCGCGGCCGTTCTAACGTCCGCTGCCGGGCGTCTCTGGTTGCAAGCAGAACGTATTTCCAGTGGCACCCGGTGGACTTTGACCACCTCTGTGGTCTCTGCGGGGGTTTGGTCGGGATGAGAATCCCGCGTCGTTGGGGTAGGGTTTTATCCCGCGTCACTGAGTGAATCTGGTTGCGTGCTTTGGGGCAAAGGCCCCGCAGCACGCAACCCTTCTAGCCTGCTTCTGTAAGGACGGCGGGAGGCGATCCCGCCGCCCTCAGGCCCCGATCATGGAGGTCGATGGTTTTGGGCGTAGATGAGTCTGCGGCGCCCTCGCCGCTGACTACGGAACTCGGCGGGGGGGTATGCCCCCTCTCCCTCTCGGCCGCCTCCTTCACGAGCATGACTTGCTCGCAAAAGGACACGGCCGTGTTCCACCTACTCCCGCTGGAGACCATGCTTCAAGCCATGGTATCCACGCCCATACCCACTACTAGGTCCCGGCGCTGACTCGCCCACGCTGACCACTCCACCAACGTGTGGAGTGCGGTGTCGTCGTCGGAAAACTTACTAGGCCTAGAGGAGTTCCAAGTCCACTGTCGAATTAAACTTTAATACGATTTACTTAGTACTTACTCACCGGTACACCACGTGCAGGTGAGAATGACTTTGTCCCTGGAGATGTTGATAGAACCCAAGCAAATTAACTGAAACAATTAAGGAAACCAGGTAAAACATTAAATACAGCAAATTCAAATAATCGAAATTCGTTAGAAGTCTACACTTAGTTATGCGTGGTATTCGGTCTGTTGCCATAGCCACCATCTTTATATATTTGTTCGTTAAATAACTCGTTATTTTTTTATGTACTCGTAGCAATTTCCCTGTTGGGAGGTGCAAGAGGAGATCACTGGCAGTCTAAATTTCGTTTTGCGTGTTATTTAGTTGTATGCGTTAGCCACAACCACGAGTTTAAAGAATCAACTTTGTTCAATAACTCGTTTATTTTTATTCTAAGGAGCTATTTTCATTCAGGATTCGTTAGAGGAGATCACTTTTAGTCTATATTTAGTTTTGCGTGGTATTAAGTCAACTGAATTAGCCACAATCTTAATTTAAAGGTATTTTTTTGTTCGTTGGATAACTCGAAGAATAACTTATTCAACGAACAAAAATTTGGCTAAAGTAGTGGACCCAATACCACGGAAAACTAAGTATAGACTATCAAGGACCCACACTAATGAATTATGAAAGATAATTGCTGTATTTAATTTTTCCCGGGTCAAAACGTTATTCTGCTGTATTTTAATAACGTTCCTTAGCATCCAGCATAATAATAATCATCTCTATTACTTAATAGTTACCATTAATTTAATTTTTATTTCACATTTAAATACCTACTAATCATAATTTAATCGTTTCTTATAGATTGCACCATTTTATGAGCGCACAGGTATTAGAATATTAACGATATGTCCTGGACCGACAGATACTCCTTTACTACATAATTTAGACAAAAGAACATACGAACCAAATCTTGGTAGAATATTCGCGGACTTTGTGGTTGCCAATTCAGTGGAATATCAGAAGTAAGTTACTACTTTTCATGTATAAAACGTTTGACCTTTCAAATCCGCCGCCACGTTAAATGGCGATATCCACTAATTCTTTGAGCCTGGACATAACCTGCGTTCTGGTCCTGCCTGAGAATCATCGATTTACTGTCAGTAAAATTTCTGTTTACAGGGTTGAATCTGCGGTCGCTGCGTTGGCATATATGTTTGAAAACGGCGCACCTGGTTCGGTTTGGTTAAGTGTGGACAACAAACCAGTGAGAGACATCACACCAGTTATTGAACATGTTTTTAATATACTGACTGAAGAAATTGAAACATAGGAATTCTCTTAACTAATAATTTTTCATTAATTAAAAATGTCGTTGAAGTGTATGTACCGATACCTCATCTTTTGCAATATAGATAGCTACTTACCTAACTAGGTTAATTTTATAAGAAGGTAAGTATATTTATCTATTGCGTATTTTTGTTAAGTACTTGCCTTATCTATCCTGCAACCCTTTGGTAAACATAGTCTCTAGGCTACGCAGTACACGGTAGGCTGGTTTTTATCACCACTGGTACCACCGTCCAGATGTAGTAACAGGTTGGATTGCGTTAGGGGTTCAGATGCCGCAGCGGGCCCGGGGCGATGTGTGATGTAGCAGGCATAGCACGAGCAGGTGCGAAGTGAAGTCTATTTTGGGTGGTATGGCTCGACCCTCCGCGCCGGCAAGGGACTAAGGAGACCCTTAGAAACTGCCGCTGTCCACCCGCCTAGCACCTAACCACGGATAGCTCAGGGACCCAAATGGGACCAACCACCCCATGAGGCTGCCCCACCATGTGGCGCATAATCCTAAAATGGATCGCAGTCGGAGTGACCACACATCAGGGGGATTTGGGAGCCCTTCCGTCCGGCAGCGGGTCGGCTCCAACCTAACCACGCGGTTCTAGGCGAAGCCAGCCCCTGCGCCTTGTCACTTTCTTCTGCAGTAGATGTCAGTATACGGATTCATACGGATACCAGACAGGTCAGATCACTCGCCCACTTTGCTGGACCTACTACTAACGAGACACCCAGCCCAGTACAGTGCCGGTAGCGTTCAACTATTTTGGGTCTCGTTCGTTACAATTGGGGAATCCCCGTGGCTCCACCCGGCTTGCGTCGCGCACGCATCGCTTCGGGTTGCGTTCATAAACACACTCAAACTCACGGCGCGGTTCTTTTGATTTAACTCTGAGCTCGTAGGTAGGTAATTAATGTAAACTAAAACCCAGCTGTAATGTAAACAACAAATGTGAATATTAGGTACCTATCTTGGGAGCCTTGTACAATAAGCGCATTATGTTTTGTTATTTACAAGGCATAAAGTTGCGTTTACTTACTTAACGATAGGTATTACTACAAAGAATTAAGAATATGTCGTTCTGTAACCAAAATTATTTCGGTGGCGGCGCCCCTACCGTCTTGGCGCCTGTGGGCGCCGCACACTTCGCACACAGGGGCAGCTCAGCCCTGGGAATCGCTATTATGTTGGTAATTAGAAAAGCAGGGGCTTTGGTGCCGATAGTGTCGATCCTAAGAGCACGGGGTGCCAGTTTCGTGAACTTCGTAATGTGCTTCTTGGTTTTGACAGTAGTTGAGGGGCAGATGCACCCTGGGTAACGGAGCAGCCTATATCACGGAAGCAGGGGAGACGTAGGTACAGTTTGGGACAAAACCCGATACAGTTGACCTCATTGCACGAGGGGGTCGTGGGAATCTCGTTCACACGCTTGCTCTTGGAGAACCACAGTCTCAAACCAACGTCTCTCCACGAGTCCCTCTCACTAGCAAAGGTCACAGTATAGAGTGGAGGTGGTCCGCTGTTGGCAGTGGTCTATACTATGGCCGACCGAGCGAACGGCGCGGCGGGCGGCGGGGACTTTTGGGCCGATTGCACTGTCGAGTTCGAAGGCGAAGTGATGGTTTGAATTACTTTGAATTGAGAGCTCCGTCTGACCTGACGTCGAAAACTAGAAATTAAAAACACTGGAATATTTTTTAACTTAATTTGTAGACTAGCTAACAAAAAGCCCATGATGAGGATGACCGATGTGTTTGTTTGAGCGTAGCTCCTTATCAGGTGACTCAAATGCAACTCGATGTGAAATTGTTTCTCGACAACTACCCAACCGATTTTCATGATTTTTTCACTCAAAAATCAAGCATCAAAAAAAGTTATTGACATATTTTTGGTCAATAACTTTTTTGAGGGTACTAAACCAAAATTCGGTCTCGAACAAAACCTGCTCCTTATAGATTGATAAATGCCTTAATAGAAAGAGTCGCTTCGCTCAATTGCATGCTGCAGCGCAGTACCACGGCAGCGACCGCAACTCCTAGTTATTATTGTTATGGCACAAAAGTTTCAGAAGCCATGCTAGAAATATTTTAAAAATCTATGGTTTTGTGACACTGACAGATAAGATGTTTGACACTTTAACTTTTGCGTTGGGCGAAAAGGCGAAAATGAAAATATTGATATGATATTAGACGTGGTTGTATTGCAAACCTTGTTTTATGTTTTTAATAAATCTGAACGCCTAGATTATGTAGCTATTGATGATTTTTTCTCTTTATTTAATGATAATATAAATTCATAGTACTTTTAAAATGGACGAAGATAAGTTTGCTCTGGTAGAGAAAATATTGAAAGACGTCGATAATGTTATGTCGAAAAGCGCTCAGTTGTAAATATTTACTTTTTATTGGCAAAATTTCAACTTTAGTTCTAGCGTGATTAGTAGTAAATTGTTCTTATACTGTGACTCTTTCAGATGCGCGTTTGACATAGTTCCTGTGGAGTGCAATTTTCAAAACAAATCGCCTGTTCTACATTTAGAAAATTGTCTAGGATTGGAGTCCTGGTGTGTGAAACATGTTTATATGAACTGTTATTCTGAACTTATGGATAAATATTTCTCCAAACCTAAGCGCAGAATGGTCAAACCCTCATCAGTGAACTCTGAGAGACTTAAGAGGCTGTTGAATGTTACTATTTTGTTGAATCCTGATGTCGCAACACTATGGAACAAAAGGCGTGAAATGGTACTAAAGTGTTTACTGGATAAATCAGCAGAGTTACAGTTTGCGAAATTAGTTTTGTCCAGAAAGCCAAAATGTAATGAAGCTTTTGGGTATAGAAGATGGTTAATAGAATTTATTTTAAAGGGTTAGTACACTGTAATATTTTCAAAACGTCTAAAAACTATGCCTTTATATGATCACAAACCACATTATGATGTTTTTTATTCATATTTTTAAGGAGGCTTTGACTAGTCTAGCCAGTCATGACAGCCTCTTAGTATCATTCCTACGTTTACACTACCTTTTATCCCTAGTTCCTACTATTGCCCACTACGCCGCTTAAGGATATAATACAGAAACTGAATAGTTTTCGGGCCTTCCTGGTTGTGGGATTAGCTAGAATGCAATTCAGCTCTGGTCCATATGGGCATGGAGCGATCATAAATTTTCTTAAACACATACTTCTACACTACTATTATAAAGAGGAAAGATTTGTATTTTTGAATGTATGCTGGTAATGAATAAACTCTAAAACTACTGTGCCGATTTCAAAAATTCTTTCACCATTGGACAGCTACATTCACCCTGAGTAACATAGGCTACTTTCTAGCCCGGTAATGTGTTCCCACGGGAACCGGGAACGAGTAATCTAAGTCACGCGAGTGGAGCTGCGGCAATCAGCTAGTAATGGTAAGTAAAATGTTCAAACATTTTAAAATAATTGCATCATTCTCGCAAAAATATAAGACATTAAAACGTCGACAAATGTTTTCCTCTAAACGAGGCATTCTCAAGACTGTCTCAGAGAGAACAGCCATTATTATTTTAAAAAGCTTGAACATCTTACTTACCATTACTTTGTCATGGATTTTCGCCAGGTAACGCCTGATTCTATCCAATATTTGAGATCAGCTAGTGACTTAATAAAACAAAATGATCAGTATTTAACACACAATATTATTGGATACTAACATGTATAGTCAAACTTGCTTTTAAATGTACATAAATCGATCCATGTCATCAGATACTGAGTAAAACTGGCTTTGGTTAGTGCTCATAACTGTGCTGTTTTCTGCAAATCATCTGTCATCTTTCATGATAGGTAATTAAAAGTTCTAGTTATAGTTTTATTTAAAAATATTCAATAATTCATAATTAAAATTTCAGATGAAACTCTCGAGAGCAATTACATACAAAATCTTGTTAATGAAGACTTAGACATCTGTGAGTTAGCTGCTGATAAGAGTCCTAACAACTACCACAGTTGGAACCATAGGATGTGGCTGATTAAGACGCTTAAGACTATGAAAACACAGTTAGATTTAAACTTTACATATGTAAAAGAATATAACTTCTCTGAGAGATGGTCGTCAAAACATGTATCGGATTTTAGCTGCTTTCATTATCGTCAGTTTTGTATGAAAAATATATTTACAATCAATGAAGAAAGTTGGCGATCTTTTGAAAACCTTGTTGATATTAATCATAAGAAAACTTTCATTAGAATACTTGTGAAAAACTTTCCAAATGACATTATCAGTCAACCGTCTGAAGAAAAACTACTGGCGAGTAGTGACGATTATATAGTAAATATGTTATTAGGTCATGCAACAAAAAATTGTAATTGTACACCAAATATTGTTTTAGAATTAAGACGATTATTTATCCTCTTTCATGAGTTAGTTTTGAACAATGAATTGTTGAGATTTTACAAATATCACGAGACGTTGTGGTATCATAGGCGGTTTGTTGTTCATGAGATTATAGATATTATTTACGATCACTTTGACTTAGTCAGACAGAATGGTGCTTTAGTGAAAAATGTATGCAGAAAATGTAATAGGGAAGATATAAGACAGAAGAATGCTAAAATTGTAAGGTACGATAGAAATAGGATATATTCAACGTTATTATTTAGTGTATTGGTTATTCATGAGAAGACATTTGTTGCAGAGAGACATAATGACTCAGATAATTATGCAGATAGACATGAAAAGTATTTGAAATTCGTAGAAGGGCTTAGTGTAATTTGAGTTCACATAACTATTAACTAAGTATCTATAAACACCTACATACATATAATCATGTCTATATTCCCGAGGGGGTAAACAGGTGCACAACATCGGGTAGGTGTTATACACCTATGCTTACCCTCTTCCTACCTACCTCTGCCTCTTAATATTGGTACAAAAGATTAGATAGATAGATTGAGAAATTTATTTCAAATAGTCTACTAATTTATTCATTATTTTTGGTTAGGGAACACCTTACAAATTGATCACGTTTTAATCACATAACAGATGAATCACATACCATTATTATTATTACTAAATAAATAAAATGAAAAAATTATAACTCGCAAGCAAAAAAGGTTGCTCGGTGGATAAAAATTATATAATATAAATAAAAAAAAATTTATAGAAAATAATCTAATTAGGTGCATACCTACCTAATGTATTAAATACAAATTGGTAATATAACAAAATTATATTTAAGGAACTTACATAATAATTATACCTAAAATTTAATATTTGATAATTGTGACATCACATTTTTTTTTTAATACCACACTATCGTCCATTACCTACCGGGCGCCCGGGATAAGCCCTTGTATGGATAAACTCAGGGGAAAATAATGTAAATTTATACAAATTAATGTTGCTTATATAAGCCGCGCAATATGACAATGGGATTGGCGGCCATGTTGATGACGTCATAGTGAAGTACATTAACCCACAATACAGTTTTGTTATCCGTATTTTTCAGCGATTGATGACGTCACGGAGCGGTTATTGTGACAAGGTTCTATCCCACTCACATCTTGCGCGGCTTATACACAATCATGTCGATTTTAATGTTAAACACTCTTGTTTTCCCGTAATTGTCTTTTATTAATGTTAATTGATTGTTTTATTTGTAATTTTATCACAAACAACATCACAAAATTCGTTTTATTTTAGTCAATTCACTTGAATTGGTTAGGTTAGGTTTTTTAATAAATCAGTGCAATAAGTGTACAAGTCGGTTTCTTTGTCCCAAGACCATGCCACATGTAGGGAAAGTACCCTAAATATTGTAGTTAGACAAATTTACTGAAAATAGATTTTATTTTATTTTTAAATCAATATAATTGCATTCATAGATTTTTGTAAAAATCACTGGGAATCGAACCGACCAAATGGTAAAAAACAAAACATGTTCAAAAACACAACACCGATCGAAAGGCTTCATGGAATACATGCAGTTAAAAAAATAAAATCTCCTGTCTGTAAAATTATCTAACTACAATATTTAAAGTACTTTCCCTCCATGTGCCACCATCTTGGGACACACTATAAGACCTTTTTGACCTAATTTTCCCTGAGCCTGTAATGTCCCACACCTCAGCCTTTGAAGGCATTAGATGTCATAACTTTCATAAATTCTAAAGAAGCTTATAATTGCCTCAGGGTAGGGACGTAATTTTATTTTTATTTTTATTCTGTTTATTGCATGTTTAGAAATTTATTGACAAAGACAAAATATTATAATGTTATATG